>WBNM01032631.1:0-14635 GCA_013399055.1 Ramphastos sulfuratus | reverse complement strand
AACAAAAAAATGAAAGAAAAAACAAGGCAAACATTGGTGGCATTTGATATATAGAATAGAAGAAATGATCATGCTAGCATTTAAGTATGGATTGCCTTGGGTGGATGTGTCTCCTGGCAAGTATATCCTCCTAGTAGTTGCTTAAATGTAGGTATTTTCAGCTCCAAACATCTTTTTAATTTAAAATTATTTCCCAAATCCATCCCAATTTCTGGATGTTTCAGAAAACCCCTGTGTTTGGCAATTTGGATAACTTTACTGGGTTTTTTCCCACTTTTTCATTGGAAGAGTTATTGGAAATTGCCTAGTAACACGTCCTGTCATTTAGTGCAAATCGACACTTAGGTACAGCAGAGATCCCTATATAAGCTTGTTCAACACAGCTGCCAAAACCAAAGGTCTTGGAAGAGGGAAGGGCAGATATTCTTTGAACCAGAGTAGAGAGCAGGTGTCAGTTACCGTTCTGCAGTGTGCTTGAATAGAAATAATGTAATCATGAAATACATGCCCTTTCTATATTACTTAGAGAATTAGTTCCAGACAAGGAGAGGTATTTTCGTTCTTCTTCATAGCAGCCAGGACTATGGTGAGAAGAAAAAGAGAAATAAAAAAAAATTACATAACTTTAAAGGTCATGGTGATTTGCCAAATTTCTTCTCTGGCAAGCAGTACAGTACAAAAATTGGGTAGAAGTGCAGCTTGAGTATTAGAACTCCCGAGGAGGAGTGGAGGAAAGTCCACAGTTGCCACAGTCACGCACAGTCGCCATTGATCATTTCTGCTTGTTTTGTTTTGTTCTATAATGGCATTTGTGGCTGTTAAAGGAAGATCATTCATTCAATTGTATTTTTTTCACTGTCACCTTAACTGATTTTTTGCAGCAATAGAAATGACTGAATGTGTAGTTTATCTGTGTTGAATGGGATGGAACTATTTCGATCAGCTGCATTTCTTGCCTTTTACACAGTACCTTTCCTATTCTGTAAGATATCTGCCTGGGGCTGCTTTGCAGGGCAGGAAGGAGGAAACTTCCTTACTTGAAATTCCTGTGACTTATTAAGCATTTATTTACATGCCTTACTTGAAGGAGATTATTCTTCCTTATTATTTCTTGGCTTATACTTGTCCCTAGAACCAAAATTACATACAATGTACATAATCTTGCCACAGGCAATGGATGAGTATTAGTGTATTGGGAGCCTATTATACATACATATCTATTTATGTATATGGATGATATGTTATTTATATAAAATATTTGTGTTTCTATAAACATGATATATATAAAACAGTAACATCACTCAGCCCGTGCACTTCTCATCTTGTGACAAGCTAGTCAGTGCCTGCTCCTCTCAAATTGCTTATACTAGTATGTCTGAAGGGGAGTAATCAGAAATGGAACCCTAACTGTTATTTTTGTGGGAGGAAGACCTGGCAACACAGGTTTTAAAACCCTTTCCATTTGTCAGTCACAGATATAGATGGGGTATTTTTGTTTTAATTATTTTTTAAGTGAAATTAGTGCTCCTTCATTACCTCCAGGAGCTGCAATGCAGAACAGCTTTCCTCATTATAGAGAAAAAAAAACCTGCTGCTGCTTTGCATGCAGAATGTACTGATTCTGGGCATTTTTCTGTCCACAAAAATGCTTCCTTACAGCAGGAAATACGGCTTTATTCCTTCCTTACTGGAGGCTGAGAGGTTGTCCTGGGAAATCATTATGCTGTATTTCCCATACTCCTTCCCTCCCCCCCCACCCGCCTTTTTTTTTTTTTTTTTTCATAAACATTGCTTCTGGCCAAGTAGGCAGGACATTGGAGCACATGAACCCTGGTCTGACTCTGAATGGTTATTTTTATGTCCTTGTAACCTCAGCTAGATCAGATCGTGCTAACAGTGCCAGTGTGGCAGTCCCTCAGGAATGGGCTGACCGAGGTTTTGCAGAGTATGCTGATCTTTGCAGTCTGTTCCTGGCTCCCAAGCAAGTGGACCTTAAGTGAGCTTGGGTTTGATGACACACATGCAAGCTGATGACTCCCTCTGAAATACCAGGAAACTGGGAATATTTTGAAATGCAAGAGCTGGCATCCTCCAGACCCTGCTGAGTTGTCCTTGTCTTTGAGAGGAGTGCCTCTGGTCTGTGGCTGTACTTCAAGGAAGTTTTCTCTACTGAGCCACACATGGAGCTTGTTCTCTTCTTCCAAGGGCAGCATCTGGTCTGCCCATTCCTTGTGCAGGCACAAGGAGGGCTTACAAGGTACTCTCAGGCAGGGAATTTTGCAATCTGCTGGCTTAAGAGAGCTGCAATTGTATATAGTGATACCACTGTATCATAGTTCATTTGTGATAGTCTTTACTATCACACTTTTACTGTTCATGTAATTGAACTGATTATTTTGCAATTGTACCTAATTATATTTATGCATATACCTTTTAGACAAGTCACAACCACCTCAGTAGTATTTTTTGAGACGCAATTGAAACGATCTTCCTTTTTTCTTACTCATAGAAGGATGTGTTTAAGTCATTTGGATGTGGTGCTTGGGGATACGGTTTAGGGTGAATCTTGTAGAGTAGGGTTATCGGTTGGACTTGGAGATCCTAAAGGTCTTTTCCACCATTAATGTTTCTGTGATTCTGTGATTCAATGGTGTGACTGGTCTCAAAATACCTTTAGAGAAATTCTGAAATTAACTGTAATTCTGGAACAAACATCCATTTCCTATTTGGTTCAAGCTAATACAATATGATTATCATACTGCTGTTGCAGTTTTTTGTACTCCAGAACTTTGTATAGAAAGACCAAGCTTTCCTAGCAGTTGTACCAGGTGTTTACTCTTGGTCTCAGCCTTGAAGTGAGTTTTGTTTGAAGGAGTTATTCTTGCTGAGGAAAAGCTAGAGATAGGGTTTAAGACTGGAATAATATCAGTGCATATGGATTGTTTAAAAGCAGTGGCTTCTTATTGGTGTTTCCAGGCAGCTAATGCCTTTGCATGTAAACATTGAAAGGACATTCTCTTTTCAGTAGTGTTCTATATATCAGAAAATGTAGACATTCTCAGGTGCAGTTAAACTTTCCAAAACCAGCCAGATTTCCTGACCACAAACTACTGTTTCTGTTCCAACTTTGTCCTTTTTCTTCCTTTGTTTCACTCTCTGGAGCAATATAGTTACTGATGTTTTTCCTGACAGGGTGGTATCAATATGTTGTTGTGTATGTAGGATAAAAGGGAGCAGGATGAGATTTTCAAATTTCACTGTTATTTGGAAATTGTAAAATTTGGACATGTTTACCTTTGGTGTTTTGGTGTTTGTTTGCTTGGGTTTTTTTCCAAATTTGCAATCTGCTCCTGTGTTTTAGAAATTGCTCTAGCTGGTTAATCCTAAGGTACTTTGCAGTTAATAGTTCTACAGGTCTAACCTTCAACTCTTAATAATAAGCTTATAAAAAGACTGAGTTATGTTCTTCCCAAGGGAGCCTATATCTTGTCAGGACTTACATAACTGAAGCCAGCCAATATTGTGCAATTACATTTTCAAGCACTTGTTTGCCAAAATTTTCTAATCGTTGACATTCTGGAAATGTGCCTTGCCAGTATCTTCCAGAGTTGTTCAGTGTCATTTTCTCAGCATTGCAAATACTCCTGAACAGCCAATTCATATGAACACCTTACATATTTTATTTTGTGAACCTTGGCAACAAAGTAGAGCTAATTTCTGAGCAATGTGTCTCAATGACTGAAAATAGGAAATGCCACACACAATGCACATTCATTATACAGCTGCTTGGCTGTCTCCTTGTCCAAAGTGGCTACAGACAGATACTTCTGGCAGAAGTGCAAAAAATCTCCTCTTCCTTGATAACTAGAGATTATTTAAAGTACTGAAAAAGGAGAAATAAAATGTTTTTATGTAATGCGTTTGCGTTCTACTGTTTTCTGATTGCCACGTTCATGTTATCAGCAACTGTCTATTGCAATGAATGCCACAGTGTAATTTAGGGTGAAAAATATTTTGGTTTATGACTTGGTATTCACTAAAGTCATGTCATCTTGTTCCACACCTTCCGTGAATTTTTCCACATTTGTCTGAGTCCTTAATCATTCTGTAGTTTGTGCTTTGAGATGGCTACATAAGTACTGCATGTAGTACCTCAGAAAAGACACAGCACTGATTAGCCATAACATGTAGTGTTGCATTCTCCCTACTGCCCTGCACATGTAACATTATTTGCTTTTTCCCATAGCTGTGTATTGAGATCAGTGTCTTGCTGAGTGGTTCACTATAGCATCAAGTTGCCTTTCTTTACTGCTAATTTTAAACCTTGTGAACATTTCTTTACCTATGTATAGTATTTTGCATTTATGGACCCTGAACTTGACTAGTCAGCATGCCATGATCTTTTTATAAAAATAACCATGGTATTTGTTACGTCCAGTTCTTGTGCACATAAATGGTTTTTAATGAAGGACTGTGTATTCTTAGCAAATCAGCCTGTTTATTCTGAAGCTCTTTCAGCATTCTTGGATATTCACCATCTGGGCAGGTTGACAACTTACTAACATACTGCTGTCGCTATCCAGGCCTTCAAACAGGAAGTGAGAACGGGTCAGAAAGTCCTTTTTTCAATTCAAATAATTCACTAGGAAGCATAAAGTAAAGCTGAGTTGAAAACAACTTTTGAGAATTCAAAAACTGGTTTGATGAATGGGAGATTTGTGACAGTAATGTAATTATTGCCTCATCCCCTCAGTTTATTTGGAGAATAAACAAACATTAATTTAAATATGCATATGTGGGGGCAAATTGCTTTCTATTGTAACAAATTTGAAGACAGAAGTATTACACTAGCATAACTAATTGCAGAAATTCAAAGTCTTGAAGTACAAATACAACACCACTTCTGTACAGCACAGTGGAGATCTTTGTAGCTGTAGTTCATTTCAGGAAAATTCCTGAATAGGAATAGGGTTAGGTTGCCCTCTAAGCACTTTAACTGAACTATAAACAGAGACATGCCTGTAACACCAGCTGTTAAAATTCAGTCTCATCAGTAATGAAGAAAAGTTGGCATTAGCAGTGTCAGACAGTGTTCTGCAGCTCTGTCTTGAGGAATCGAACTCCCCAAGACCTCAACATTTATTGGTTAGTTCCAGCCCACAAAAACATGCTTAGCCATGTCTAAATCACACCATACTCAGGTCTCCAGATCAGCAAGTATGAGCAGAGAAGGCTTGGGGGCTTTTGAAGGGTAGCCACAAGTGTTTGCAATATGTATTAACAAATCAGAGAAGGAAAAAAAAAAAAAAAGTGGGGGAGGTAGTAACAGCTGAGTGACTTGGGTGTTTGGGTTTGCATTTTTCATCTCAACCTGGCTTAACTTCTGTCCTGCCCTGGCAGGCCCCTGGCCATTTCAGTGGGCAAGTAGCCTGCTTACCACTCCATTTGTACCACCATTGTTGAGACTGATGTAACAGAGAAATGTCAAAAGGAAAATTTGTCACAAGTTGGGATCATAACAGAAAATAGATAGAACAAAACCAGTGAAAGTCCTAGACATTGCAACAGACAAAAAACAGGGAAAAAAAAAAAAAAGAAGTCCACATAGTGTAACATCAGGTATTTTGAATGTATTTTACATCATTTCTGGAGATGTGTATATTCTGTTATATTTGTGCTCAGTTAAAAAACATAATGATGTAGTTGTAGGAATACATTACAACCCCATTAACATTTTTTTTTGTGTCTTAGACATTAACATGACTAAGCAGCATCAAGGATCAGCAGCAGAACCTTCAGTACTGTCTTCTGTAACACTTTTAGTACTTTACATACTCTGTTAGTTAAAACAATTAGGGAGTTTAGAAAATCTGTTACAACTACAGAGAACAACCTTTTGGCCACAAGTAACATAGATTTTGCTGAAAGAAATGGATTAAAAAAACAGAAAAACCCCAAACCCTAACATTAAGAAAAAAAGTATCAATGTATGTGATAAAAGGTTCTATTTTAGTTTTTGTTTGAGATCTCTACTGATAGCAGAAGGATTACTGAGCAGAGAACCAGGACAGAATATGGCCATATGCTCAGAGGTGCTGTTAAAATGCCCTGTCTCTGAAACTAGGAGGAAACAGCACAGGGAGCCACCTAATGAGCCTTTGCACTCTTCTGCGTTAAGGATTATGAGTTGTGTTCTAAAAATACTCCAATTCCTTATGGGGTGCAGTGAAATGCTACACTTGCACTATAAGAAACCAGCTGTAGTACCTGTGAGTCTCCACCTGACATAAACCAACTAGGGAAATGGATTTTCAAAAGAGAACAGATTTACATTCAGCATTTTCTAGTGATTAGTTGAGCTTCCAAAAATAACATAGGCATTAAGAAGTACCCAAATCATTAGTGCTCTACTACAGGTAAAATTTCTGGAAGGAACAACCAAAGTGATAACACAGTTGCACACTTCAACAGATTAACTCAACAGATGAATTCCTTGCTGTCCTCCACCGTACTGTGTCTACTTTTACAGGTATTGTGAGTGTAAAATTCTGCTGACCTTTGCAGGCTTTTAAACTCTTCATTTAAATCTGAGAGTAACAGTGAATTCCCATAAGTAAATTACATTATTTTAGAATGATAACTCAGGAAAACAATCATAGCACTACTATAGGAGAGGCCATGTAGCTGGCAGGCTCTGAAATATAATTCCAATATAACCTTCTCAAGATACAATTGAGCAGCAGTAGATTGGGGCATAGTGCTTGTAAATAAATATTGGTAGCAGATTAGCAAGGTTATCTAACTCCTCTTAACCACACACATATCCATAATATATTCATAATGAGGAGGATATCTATGTAATTTGATAGAGAGTGCATGTAGGCAAGTATAATAGGAGAAATCAGATCAAAATCACTGCACATAATTCAATAGGACCTTAAGTAAAAGACCAAAATGAAAGACAAGATGAAGTAGAAAACACATCATGATTTGCTGGTTGATTGGAGACTGGTTCATGACTTTCCATTTCATTCCTTTGCCATGAGAGGTGCATTGAAGAAGAGATGGACAAACTGAGTTGGCAATCACAGATTTGCAGCCAACACTGAGAAATAATAAAAGAGATAATTTGGCTTCATCTAGGGTTTGAAATCATGCTCAAATAAAAGCTAAAAATGTATAAAGTATACCTGTTAAGCAAATGATGATTTATCAAGATGATTTCTGAGAATATATTTATTAAGATTAAAAAAAAAGGGAGCTTTCAGCTTTGAAACTTATTTTTCAATCTTTCTAGTCACACTGTAAATACAGAATAGGTAGTTATTAAGCCAAATACTGACCAGAACATAGGGAGCTAAGTATAAAAAGGTATCAGAAAAATGAACTCATTAGTGTTGTTCACATGGGATTTTTTTTTCCTTTCTTTTTCATAGAATATTTAATATATTTTTTTTAAAAGTATATTATTTATTATGGAAGTTTAGGCCTGGCTTCTTAAATATGCATTGTATGTCTTTTCTTAATGATTGCTTTTTTTGCTGCAGCTGCTTCCAGCAGTACCATAATGCTCTGACACTTTGGGGATCTCTGTGACTACAGGGAGAAGCAAGCTTGTGTGATTAGCCGACATTCATAGTATGATAAATCTTACTTGCCAATCAACATCTCTGAATGTTAGAAATGTGTACATTCTAAAGAAGACACAAGGCTTCACAACATCAAGTGAAGTGCAAAGGTGTCTAAAATCAGCTTAAGCTCTCTTCCTAAGCTGCACCAAATGATGTTCAGCAACAGTGTAGGTTTCTCCTAAGTGATACACTAGATCTATGTAAACAGAAGACTAATTTAAATTCAAGTTTATAATAGATTTTAATGCCAAATTCAGACTTGGCACAATTTAACAGACATAGATAGCTTTCCTGGAGATGCATTTGCTACACCAATTGAATTTGTCTTGCCACATTCAAGGTTCCCTGAATTTCAGAAGTACCTATTACTAAACGTCATTGTAGGATAGTGGAAAAAGCACACTTCACATTCAATAGCTTCATTCAGAATCATGAAGATTAAATAATTGCAATTGCAGTGCAAAGACTTGCCAGGGTCATACAGAATTAATGCAAGTAATGTGTGACAGTTCAGACACAGAACTGATGTTAGCTGAAAAATAAGCTGTGCTTCCAGCTTTCACCACAGTAACAGACCCAGCATTGTACCAGAGATTGGTTTTGTGCTGCTTCAGCATGAAGTGGAGAGAGATGGATGTTTGTATTGTCATTTATTCTGTTCATTTGAAAAGTTTAAGAAAATCATATTCTTCCAGCTACACACAGTAAAAAGCTGCATCCTACATCTGGTTCTATGTAACTGAACCCTCCATCCTACAACTAGACCTATATAACTGAAGACTTTTTTCTGGGTAGACTCCTGTTTAAATCAGCAAAGCTTCACATAAATGCAAGGTTATGTCGAGGTGATCATTTATAAGATTGGAGGTGAATGCTGTATTTTTATCAAGAACTCCTTATATAAGACCCACCTGATCTCCAATACTGAGCATCTTCCACGCAGTACAACACTGCACTGAGAAATATGCCTTTTGGGTTTATTGTATGTGTGCGTAACCTACACGCAAAGAAAAAAAGTATCACCTGCAAGTAACATTTGGAATGTGAAAGACACAAAATGTAAACATTTTATTTGGCAGTTGTTTCAAACAGGTGAATAAATAAATGGAAAAGTACATCTTAATATTCTTTATAGCAACAGATGCAGTTGCACAAATATTTACATACTGTGGATGCAAAGAACAGTTATTTATTTTCTTTTTTGTTAAAAAATGCACTTCCAACACCACTAGACTTGACAATTAAAGATGAAGATACTAGTAATACTTTGTTCTAGCAATCTCAACTTTTAAAGGCATTCATTTGGAAGTAAGATAAGAGAGTCATCATGCATTTAGTTCATTTTATCCACTTATGGTAGAAAGTCTGATGTAATCTCAGAGTTATGAGTGTCATGCGCTTAAGTCAACTATGACATGTTTATAAATCAATGTAGTTCCCTTAAAACTTGAAGCAAAGAGAAAATCTCGTTTATCGATGGAGACATGTATGAAAGATCTTGGTGCCTGTACGTTTAATTCTTGAAACTTCACAAATTTTGCCTTTTCAGCATCCCAATAATAGACTTGAGTGAAAGAATAATCACTTCCAAGAATGGCATATTGATAATTACTTATCTGAAGCGGTTGGAATACCATTGACCCTCGGGATGGCATCCTTTGTAAATCCAGAAAGGCCGAACCACCCCACTTCATTACTTTAGAGTCCCCAATAAATCTTGTTAAGCAAATGTATACATCCTCTTTCACTTTGAAATGTTTCACTGCATATGCATCTTCCATATCTTGGATATCGAAACGCTTAACAAATTCATTTGTTCCTTTGTTCCACTGATATATTACAGGTCTTTGGGAACTACTTGACAGAATTAAATGTGGCTTGCCAGATATTTCAAGATACTCCACATCAGTATCTCTGTACCAGGCATGCAGAGACTGATGGGAATAAAATCCATTCCCATTCCATTTGTAAACCGTGGTGAAACCAGCTTTTGAACTGTCTGCCACAACAAAATACCAGTCTTCGGCAATCTTGAAAGTTTCAATGTCATTGGGTTTTCGGATTTTAAGGATTTCAATGTCTTGAATTTTTATAAACTTATTAGCAAAACGATCTCTTTTATATATGTGGGAGCCTCCAAACAGCTGCGCGACAATGACAAACAGCTGACTCTTAATAACTATAGGTTTACATACAACAGTTGAAGTACCTATAAAAAGAAAAGTAAAAGACAGAGTTAGCAGCACTTTTTGGATCAGCTGGTTTAACGTTGTGTCTTGAGCAGTGTGCATACCTGTAATGTTGTCATAATTCCTGAACATCACTTCTACATGGTCCCATTCAAGAAAGATGCATTTTCCAGTAAAGGGCTGAGCGATAACCACATATTCATCATTCATATATGAGAAAGTATCCACTGACAGAGACTGGTATGGCAGGGACTGATAAACTTCAAATTCTGCAAGAGTGTACACAACATACAGAATCATAGAATGGTAAGGTTGGAAGGGACCTCAAAGATCATCTAGTTCCAACCCCCTGCCATAGGCAGGGACACCTCCCACGAGTACAGGTTACACAAGGCCTCGTCCAACCTGGCCTTGAACACCTCCAGGGAGGGAGCATCCGCAACCTCCCTGGGCAACCTGTTCCAGTGTCTCACCACCCTCACTGTAAAAACAATTACAGAGTTACTTTCCATACTATACTGAAAAAAAGTGTCTGCTTAATAGATAGCAATATATTACAAATTAGAGTACTTCATGACTAGTCCAATTTTCCTGTGGATGAGGGAGCACTACAACTTGTTTTTCAGTCTTTCTCAATTAAAGGTGATTGGCATGTCAGACTTAACACCTGCACAGAATTCATATTGATTTTAGTGGAATTTCCATCCACTATGCAGACTTCCTGCAAAAATGGATCTTAGAATAGAATACATTTTAAAAATATCTTTGACTTTAATTTAACAAGATTAAATAATCTGAAGCATATTACCTGTAATAATGCAGTCAAATTCTTTCGGAGAGAGGCTATTGATTTTGCGCTTCTTGTATTCTGGTGGGCTTTCACAGTAAATGTCTTCAACCGTTGCATTGGTGCTGCCCAGCCATTCCACTAACCACTTCAGTTTGCAGTCGCAATTAAATGCATTGCCTCTAAGATCTCTACAACAAATAAATAATGCATTGAAAATAAGTAGGCAGCTGATGGATTCCTCCTTACTGAACAACAACAAACTGGGCTCTTGTTAAATATGTACCCTCTTGCTTATTCTCAGTTGATTCCTTCCTGGCTTAATTTGTCCTGATCCATCGTTAAATCTATATACCAGAACCCCCCACAGATTTAATTATATTAAGGTAACGAAAAAGACCATAACTTGATGACCAGTAAGATTTTTTTTTTTTTATTTCCTCAAGTTTACAGGTTCACAAATGCCTACCAAACTATTTGCCCCATATTGCAAGAGGCTTGTTGTTTTGGATTACCCTTGCTCAGTAAGAGCATGCTAGAATACAAACCCAAAATTAATGTAACCTGATGATCAGCCAGTCAGTATCTGTTGTCTCCTTTAGATACACTCATTTAGTGCTTTGGGAGACACAAGCAAGTTCTGTTCAAGTGTTTTACAACTGTCTTCAGTGATATTACAGATTGCATGTACAGGAACAGGCAAATGCCAGGACCAGACTGTGCAACCACCTGGCCATGATTAGTCACGCCAAGTAATGCTCCCAGATACACTGACCATCTCCACATCTTACTACTGCAGCCCCACCACTAGGAATTCAACCTACCTTGTTAATACAGAAGGGATGTTCTGCACTTATTATCCCAAATCAGGGGAACAAAAATTTGGTGTGTTGTCAACATATTTCAGTGAAGCAACTCTAAGATTTATCTGTTTACCTGTATTTTGTATTTTTACTGGTATTTCAGCTATGTATTTAAACAAGGTCATCTTTTGGTTTGTTTGCTGTTAGATATGGTGCTTACTATTACACAAGCTTTTGTGTTAAAGGATAGCCTTCCCAGAAATTACTTGCACATAGAAATGTTATTCTATTAGGTATCTTCCAATACCTCCTCAGGCCGTGCTTTCTCATGCATCCCTAAGAGTACTTCCTTCATATTCGCTATGTCTTACTGAATATGCAGGTCTCTCATATAACTACTAACAACACTACTTATCTTCATATCTGGTGGAATATTCAAAATTAAAGCAAATTATCAACAACAGCAGACAAAAAGCATGCCTACCCATATTGAGTAGCCTCTACGCAGTAGTAAGACCCCATTACTGGTTATCGATTTGACTACTCAGAATGTCCACTGAAATAATCTATTTTTTTTTACCATAATGTATATATTAATTAATTGTTTTCTTACACATTTGTCAAAGAATCCAAGCCTTTGAATATGTCTTTTGGAAGCGACTGGAGGTTATTATTTGCAAGACTCCTGTAAAAGAAGACACTTCAGTATCAGTGCCAGCTCATTAAATTACACAATTTCGCAAGACGTAAATACTATGTAGGGTTTTATCCTTGAGGTAAAGACCCCTGGTTTTCTGCACCACTTAGTTCTGGAAGATTGCTTTTAAGACCAGATTGCTTTTATTTTGTGACTTTTTTTCCTTCTACTAAAATGCCATGATTCCTTCTGCTTTCTGACTCTTCAGCAGCCTCGCAGTGTTTACAAGGCTTCGCTTAGCAGGGTAAAAAGTGCAGTCACCTCTGGTGTTTTGCCAGCACCATTATTTTAAAACAGTTAGTCACAATTTGATCTACTGATGCTTTCCAAACATGATGTTCATATTACTTCAATTTCCCCACTTTTTTGTATCTCTTCTGGAATAAAAATCTAATACCAACATTTCATTCCACTGGATTCAGGTTTAGCTTAGTTTTTTGAAAATGCAGTAACAGACAAAAAAATGCTGGTCAGCATGAATTTCTTTCCTGGAATAGCCATGTATGTAGGAGAGCAACAAAAATCTGCCATTAACCCCCAGTTTTTAATGTTAAGAAATCCTGGCTAAATTCAGTGAATATTCTAGCTAGTAAAAATGATGAGGAAATTTGAGCAAGCTAGGAATAAGCAATAAATTACATTTCAGTCAAACACATCTATGTGAGTCCACCAAAGGTCTGGGTTCTCCAAGATGTCACTGAGGGCATGACAGGAAAAGAATAATGTTGTAGGGTATAACCTATGTCTCTTTTGGTTAACAAAATTATTTATCACTTATGAGAAGAAATTAAAATGGAAAGACATAATTCTAGTTTAAGATCCCAGTTAGAATCTGTATCTAGTAAGACTGAGAACCTCTTCTGGTTTTGCTTGTAAACATTAAAGTTATTTATTAACTACAATTTCTCTATCTAAGCAAAGCCACTTAGGCATGTACTTCAACTCAAGAACAGGCCCAGCCATACTAGGTCTGCTGTCTCATTTAAAATTGTTTGCCTTATCAGGAGTAGTAAATATGGTTGATGTCATCAGTCGATTCTGACTCACCACTTTCAAAGTACATCTGATTGTAACACTGGTGTATCACGTGCTTCACTTATGCTTAATTTTATGCTCAGCAGCAATCCTTCAAAGTCAGGTAACTCAAACGGAGAAGGCTAAGTAGACATGAAAGCTGAGGAAGGTTTAATGCCCTATATATTCTTTATCTATTACAATATAGCAAACTGAAAGGGATAATGTACTTGAAAGCATCAGTGGTTCTCCACTGCTGTGGAAATATGACTGGCAGAAAAACTTACACAAAGTTTATACATTTGCTAATTTGGGGATGAAAATTATGCAGTTTATAGTCCACTGTTAAAAGCACACTTATATGTTAGAAAACACTGGTTTGTCTAGATGCTGCTGTATGTAATATTTGGTTTATAACAAGAGAGTAAAGGTTGAACTGAGCATACAGCTGAACTTATGGTCAAGGTTCTGAAACAAATGCAATCAAAATTATATATTGTGCACAGAAGTTATTGTCTAATCCTAAAATTTTGACATGACATTGATTTTGACATTTAATTAGTTTAGAAATGCTATTTTTATAAAAAAGTTTTCTGTTCTTTAATCTACTCAAAGCAGAAAACAAATTGTGTTACATAGCAATAAATACTAGATGGCTCTGTTCTACAATAAGAACACAGTTATCAAAGTTAATTGCATTATACAAATACAAATGTTTTAATAGCTTACTACATTACAAAAAATATGTCGTGAAAAGGAAGTGAACAGAACAACTAGAACAAAGCTCACCTTCCCCTCTAACTTGACAAATCTCATTTATATACTTATTTACTATGATTCTTTTGAATATATTTTATATACACAAGTACTCTTCTGTTTCTTAAATGAGAAATGCCTCAGGGTGCCAAATTATTATTCTTAAAATGTATGTGCAGTATTCCCCAAAGAGTGGGAAGTGGTTCTGCAAGCAGATTAAACTAGTCACATTCTGTGGTTAATGGACCTGCCTTTGCAGTTATTTTCTGCATATTTCTCATTGTCTTTATGAATAGTGCTCCATGCACAATAGCAACATGATGCAGAAATCTATGTCCCAAAAATGTGCATGCAACCACATGCAAACTAGAGTGGCTCCTGAAATGTCTTTTGTGTATGTTCTCTCCTACAAAAATGCTGAAGCATCCCCAGAAACCAACATAACAGGCAAGACAAAATGTTACTCTTGGACTGTATGCTCTGTGGAGAAGAAGCTGTGCCTTCCTCTGTGTTAGAAATGCAGTTTCCTCACTGGCAACAACAGCTACTAAATAAGTAACTGAATATGATAAATAATGTACTGGATTCATTTGTGAATATAAAGCTATTCATGTGCATAAGTATTTTGAAGATAGGGTCCCGGTTACCAGCTTTATCAAATTATCTGCCTTCTTTTAAGAATGCTGTGCTTCTAATGTGGCTTCTAATGGGATGAGCACAGTCTGTTTATATACCTTTTTTTCCTCTCTTCTCTTTTC
>WBNM01032628.1:0-37762 GCA_013399055.1 Ramphastos sulfuratus | reverse complement strand
CATTCTATGATTCTATTACATTCACCACAAACTACTCATTGCATAGTTATGGAGTATTAATAAGGAGTTATCACTTTATAGATAATAGTTAATGCTTGTGATAGTACTGGTTAAAAAAAAGTATCATTGCATCTTTTACATTCAGAGGAAAAATCTACAGATAGTGAGTTAGTGACAGAACTAAAGACCATGTATAATCCATGTTGCAGATGTGGTGGCTTAGCCACAGTTAACAGCAAAACTCAGCCACTCACTCACTCTCCTTCTCAGTGGGTTGGGGTGAAAAACATCATGGAAAAGCTCATGGGTTGAGATAAGGGCAGGGAAGTCACTCATATATTACTATCACAGGCAAAACAGACTTGACTTGAGGCAAATTAATTTTACTTGCTGACAATTAAAAATAGAGCAAAATGGTAAGAAACAAAGACAAAATCTAAAAAAAGCCCTCCCTCCATTCAACACTGCCTTTTTCCCAGGCAGTCCCAATTCGTGCACCTCTTCCCTCCTGAGAGGTGCCAGGACATGGGGATTGAGGGATTTGCCTTAGTCCATAACAGATCTCTGCTGCTCTTTCATCCTTAAGCCTTCCCCATTCCCCACCACTGGCCAGTGGCTGCAGGGCAATATCTGCTCCCACTCCTGGAACACCTCCTCTCACTTCTGCATCTCTCACTTTGATAACTTCAGGGTTTTTCTCTCACATTTTTCCCCCAGTCCTCACTGCCTTTGCAATGTTTGCCCTTTTAAAAGAGTTTGCTTTACCTGACATGCCACCACCTTGGTTACTGGTCTCAGCTGTGCCCTGTGGTGTGTCAGACAGATCTGTCTGGAACCATCCATGTCAATCACAGGACAGCCCTGGCTTCTTCTCACAGATGCCACCCCTGTTGTCCTTGCATGTCAGCACCTCATCATGGACACTTGGTACAGAATGACATTAGCATCAGAAATGAGCATCTACGCTGAAGTGGAAAGGAAAGAATCAGTCTCCCAACTATTTCCTGCTACAATCCCTAGTGTCTAATTATAGAGGTATGAGAAAAACAGAAGAGACTGTATAAGCAAAGCTTGTCTCAGATAGATTCAGAACCTGCTCCTCCAAATATCTTTCTCAGAGGGTCATTCTAGTTCCACTTCTTTTTTCTTGAATACTAAAACTTTAGGGAATGTTTAATTCATCTTCCTATTTGAAAACTTATAGCTAAACTGAGAAACAAGTTCTGGTTCACACAAATTGAGGAGCAACAGCTGCTCTAAGCTGATCCCAGAGGTCTTTATGTGACAAGAGTAAATTCAGAACCATGCATGGAACGGACTGGTTCTATCCTTTAGAAAGCTGCACCACCTCTAATGCTTTCCTGCTGATGTGAATTCCCCTGTTTCCATTGAAAGCTAAGGTACAGGTCTATACTTAGCCCCACATGGACATTCTCTTCTAGTGTGATGCACTGCCAGGGCTGGTGCCAGCCTGTCTTCTGCCATGCTTATTGTGGGAGAAAGAAATATGACTTGGAAAGTTTTCCTTAGTTGTTATAAAGTTCTGGCAGAGAGGAACCCTAGTACCCCAAAGGTAAGAGCTCCTTCTGATGGAGATCACCTTGCCAAAATGCCTGTCTTGTCTTGTTCCACTACTGAACCTAAACTACTGAACCTAAACCAATTTTCTACTTCGGACTGCAGGAAACAGTCTTTTTTCAATTTGTGTGGCTCAGGTCCTTCTCCAGGTTCCTCCTCCTTCAAGTAATTCTCCACATTTAGAATTTCCTCATAACCATTTTCTCCCTCACCCCACAACTGATGCTCACCAACTATTCTACTAGTGGACCACTGCAATTAATATTACAGGAAGAACTGCACCAAACAGTTCAGTTAAGACCTGCAACCACTGACTATGCTTATTACCAATGGAAATATAAATGCCTAAAGAAGATAGAATTCTCAGCATAATAATGAAAAAAACGTGAGAGAACATAAATACAGAATTCTAGTATTTATTAACGAAACAATAGAAATTTACATGAAATAATTAGAGATACTAAGTATTCTTGAAACTCTCAAAATATATTTTAAGAGTGAAAAGTTCATGTCTCTCCATACAATATCATTATGAAAAGTTTATTTCAGTATTAAAATCCTATCACTGCAATGCATATGTCATTTTTTGTTGCGGTAATATAGCTTTTTACAATGATCAATTCATAATTATTAGCCTGAAAAGCATCTCAACAGACAGAAATAGAGATGAATACCTTATTGCTAAACAGGCAACAGCAAGTGCTTTCATCATTTCTCCCTTTTTCTTTCAAAGGAGGAAATTAAACTTCTGCTTATAAGATTTAGTGGTCCTTCAAAAAACAAAGCCATTACAATGAGTGGCACATGATCAGAAAAAGTGTATTCTGAGTGTCTGAGCAGTTAATAAGCTGTTGGACTTCAAGATATTAAAACAATAAATTTAAGATACAAATTCATGAACAAGAGAAGTTGTAAAGTGTGTAGGCAAGTGCTCCATTTATTTGTTTCATGACACTGAGTCCCTGTATATTACAGTTCACATGAAAGAGAAAGAGGGTGGAGGAGCAGAGCACTGCCTTAGAGGACAGGCTAGAAGATGGGCCAGATAAAGTGAGGAAAAAGTGGGTGTCAGGCTTCACTTTGGTCATTTTGCCTGCATGTCTCCCCTCATCTTATTGAACTGTTTTTAGCTATCGGGACAAGGATTAATTTTTGAACTATATACAAAATCCACCAATTATTTTTATTACTTGTTCTTGCATGTAAAGTTCATACTTACAGAGCAGGATTAGTCAATGCTTATATTATATAAAACAGCTACCTGGCACTGTGTCTTTCTAACATTATTATTATTACAGAGTCACAGATTATCATTGTATCATAGTGGGAAAGGCACTAAAGAAAAACACTAAACCAAAAAAAATACTGAAGAAAATGTCACCAAAAGCTTTAAAAGAAGATATAGGGGTGGATATCAACAGTTTGTTGCATTAAAACATTGAAACTAATGAAACTATGTTTATCAACTAAACCAGTGGGGTTCTAAAATACAAGCTGGCCAACAATTTTCCAAAGTGTGTAGACTTTGCAATAAAAGAAATAAGTCTTTGGAGGAATTAAGGAATGACAATAAGGTTTTAATTTGCAAGTGTTACTCAGAACATCATCCCTAGATGTGATGACAGCATGAGAGAAAACAAAAAGGTTCTTCTTTGAAAGCTTTTCAAATAAATGAATACATCTACCATTAAAGATTACAAGAAAACTCTCAGGATAACCAAGGTGACAGAAAAAGAAGGTTCAATAACAAGTTAAATACAAGTTCTGGAAAACAAACAAACAAACAAACAAACCCCACATATTAAAAAACCAAAACAACAACAGCAAAACAAAAAAACAACCCCAAAACCAACCAAAAACCCCAAACAACAACAAAAGAAAAAACAAAAGAAAAAAAGAAAAAGAGTAGTCAGGTCCAACATCTTATGCAGCTACATCCTTCATTCTAGAAATCCTTCCAGGAACACAGTAAGGGGAAGGAGGCTCTGCAAGATCTGTATTGACCATGTAAAGTTACCTCTGCTTTAAAACTTGGCATAGGTGGAAGATTAATTAATTGGTGAAAAACATTCCTCAGCATTAAAGATCAGAGTATTCAGTTGCATAATATTGCCTCAGAAAGGGGCTTCAAATTTTCTTCTTCATCTATGGGAATAGAATTGCAGACTACTTCTAGTCCTTACTCTCTAATCATAATGAGAAGTAAAACATCAAGCAGAACGCAGTGAAAAATAAATGGGTCGATTGCTGTGTGAGGTCAAAAAACCTGTTTTACCCTTTGACTTTAATAGTATTGCACTGGGTGCAAATTAGGATTTAGTATTTGAATAATTCTGTACCAGACAGTCAATTTGTATGATGAAAATAGAACTTGCCTACTCAATACTCTATTTACAATTGCAAATGAAGGACAAGATTGATAAATCATCCAATTTCTGCCAACTTCTACACAAAGAAGTTACCTATAGGCCAGAATTAATTTGTTGCAATGACATTGCAAGGTCAGGTATTCTAAGGAAGCATTGTGCTAACCCCTCCACAAAGGGATGATGGCAGAGTCATCTATTCGTCCTCTTTGGGTTTAGAACTGATGTCTTTAGCAACTTTTTTTTTTTTATGTGAAAGGTGATGGCAGACCAGAGGAGGAGTTTCTGAACCAGCAATTTTACAGTGACCTGCATACCGAATGGAGAACAGCAGTAGTTGTAGTCCCAGTATCACTGCTGGTTTGAAGACTGTGAAAGTGGACTTCAGTGAGCGCATCTGCATCCCCACATAATCTCACATGCCGGGCTGTTGTGGGGAATAGGTGAATATAAGATTCCTGTCTGCATTCTTCGTATGCAATTTTAACATACCTTTTCACCTGGGAAGTCCATCTTGTCTCATCTAGACTGTTCTGCCTTAAGGGTTTGATGAAGAAGTATGAAAAACTACAAAATCTCTCTGCATTAAGAGGAAAAGCAAAGCAAAACAAAAAGTTAAAGAGGAAAGAAGCTTTTCCTTAGCTACTGCCAAGTATCAAATTAGTTTCTGTTCATTTGAAGACTTGCTTTGTATTAACTTTTCTTCCGACATTACAGAAAACAGAACTTGCCTGAGGCTTCATCCTTTAAAGACTATTTCTGAGATGTTTTGCCTGTAATTGTTAGTTGTCATGAGGTCACCTTGCTCTTGGATCACAGTCTGTGAAGAGAGAAATCTGAGCAAACATATTATTTTTAAAACCACGATGATACACGATAGCAAAATGTTCTTCATGTTCCATTTCTGCATAGCGATCTTTTTCTGCATACATGCGATATATATAATAGCATGCTTAAAAGGAAAAATATGTATTTGAAAGAAAAAAAACCCCTCAACCTGTTTAACAGTGTAAAATGCAGAACAAAGCTTACTTACAAAAAAAAAAAAAAAAAAAAAAATCCTGTATCAATCCCAACGATTCTCCTCGCCTCCAGACTGTGATGGAAAAATGAAGCAACTAAAACAAAACCAAGCCTGCTTGGAGCACTGAGACTGAAGGACACTAGAGTGGTAAGGCTTAACAATAAATCTTGATTCTGTCCCTTACTGGACACACAAGCAAGGCAGTGAGGATCTGTACGCATGACTCTTAACTGAATTTATCACCAGGTAATGAAATTGTTGACCCCAAATGCAGTTTCTTGTAAATACTGCTGAGGAGCAACTGTTAGTAACCATGATAGTAATTTTAGAAAAACATATTTCACACTGTGGAAAAAAAAAACAGAGATTGAGATTTACTTTGCACTTCTCACCACCTTAAAGTTAGAAGGACACAATGCTGAAGTAAATGCTTACTGAAGTAAGGTTCCTTCTATGTTCAATGGAGAGAGGTGTGGACTTCAAAAAGCATCTAAAGGAAAATTTCAGGCACCTGATTTTGGTGTCTAAAATGGAGTCCTTAGGATTATTTCCTTACTGTGTGTGGATTACAGTATTATTGAAGATAGGACCTTGCAACTCATTTTGTTTGGTTTGAGCATGGTAAGAAGAGAAAGGCTGTCTTTTCTTTGTTCCTGTTTCTACAGGAGGACATCCCAAGACAAACTGATTTATATGCAACTTACTATCCTTCTAGAACATTTTCTCCAGAAACACAGTCTCTGGTTGACACCTATGAAACTGCAGGAAAAAATACTAATATATGGATGCAATCAAATAGTTGTAGTTGCAAATACAATCTGGAATGAAACCTTTATCTTCTTCTCACTGGCATCCAACTAACCAGTTGCACAGGTACTAGACTAGCCGTGTCGCTCTCCCAGCTTCAAACCACAGCACACTCACAGCTGTGTCGTTGACTCTTTCTTTAGGCAATTAGAGAACAATACTCATTAGTTTCTGAGTAGTGCCGGAGATTCCTCACTGAGAAGATGGTTGTAATATTATGCTCCTTGACATGACTGATGAAATATTTAGCTGTGGCTTTAGCTATCTTGAACAATTAAGAATAATAGCTGAAAGTAATTCCTTTATGGGAACTGTTAGGCCAGTGAAGATTATAACTTGTTTCTAAAAAAAGCAGACCTCTACGAATGGAAAAATAGCTCTAAGTGTTGTACTATTTTATCTTAAATAAGGAACCTGGGAAAGCACATTTGAGAATGCTAGGACTTGTGCAATATCATGTAACTTTTCAAATTACAAGTTATAAATTTATACTGCAAGGTTAAACATTTTTTGTAGCTTTTCAGTCTGACAGTACAAAGTACTAGTTATACATGACATAATGAAGTCATACAAGACAGAAATGAATTATTCATGAAACTGCTCATACTTATTCTGAAAAATGTTGCATGTATAATTTTTCGCATATTATTCTACATAACTGGAAAGGAAAAAACCAGGAACAAGATGGGTGGGAGATCTTCTCAGACAAACCACATGAACTTAGAACTGTCATCATTGCTAAGATTGGTGCTGCTCAATCCCACCCTGTCAAATTCAGGTCTAATAATCTGCTGCTGTTTGATATGGATATAATGACAAAGTCATTTCTTTGTGTGTTTGAGATGGATAGAACAACAAAACAAACTATTAGTGTGCTGCAAGGACTTGAAAAAAAGGACACAATAGATGGTTTTCTCAGAGCCATGGTATTGCAGAATATAGAGCATCTACTGAATCTAACCTTCACGCTTCAATCTTGCTACGACACTTTCTTCTCCCATTAAAATGATGCCTTAATTAGGTGTGCCTCTGTATTTAAATAATTATAGAAGAAAAATAACATGACCTAAATTATTCCCAAATTACTTTGCTGGTGAAAGTTGGTGGCTTTAAGGTGATTTAAAAAATAATTTTATCTTTTTCATGTAACATTGTTTATTAAATCTTATTTCACTATTGAAAGGAAGAGGGGTTTTTTTCAAATAGAGGTGACTCTTTTTTTCTATGCACATATTCTTGCTCTGTTCCTGAAGAACATTCCATTTGTGAGACAAAAATATAAAGAACTGTTTTATTAATTCAGTTATAACAATGGAGGAAAGAATGAGCAAAGCAGAGCATTAGAGTAGAAAAATTTCCTTGCAATGGGCAAGGCATTGCAAATACACCTAGTGCACTTGAAAATATGGTTTTTGTTCTCTGCGATGAACAAAATTGCGTAAGGCAGTTCAGTCCTTTAGAGGTCTGAGTTTTGTCTGCTTTGATATGAATACTGAGACAACTGTTTGGAGTGCTGTTCCTGATAAGAAATGAAGTGAAGTAGGAGAAGGCATTTGAATGGCATAGGGATAGTCACACTTGTAATGATTAAACACAGTTTCACACAGAGTAATTTCAAAAGCAAAATCATTACAAAAGGAGCAAAATGTACTTTTACAAGAGCTTTATCTGACATGACAACAGTATTCTAATGTTAGTAACATATGCTCACTTCAGAGTCTCTGTTTTGTTTGTTTATACAATCTGCTATCTGTGCCACAGTCCTAGTAATTGCTGATCGCATATTTCTTCATTCTTATGCTTTTTCATTCTCTTCTATATTAGCAACTTTAAATATTTTGCTGTTACTATGTTAGTCTTAACTACCAAAGGAAAGGATTATGGATGAGTAGAAAGCATGAGTGGGAAAGTGAATCTTGGTAGACTGAGATGGAGGTATAGAAAGACAACAAACTGCAGATTTCCAGGGTCCAAAAAAAAGGCTAAGACACCATTAGGAAATAGTTTCAACGTGAGCTAGTGATCTGGAAGGTAAGAGGAAAAACTCATTGCAACAGTACAGACAGGACTAGGAAAAAGCTTTGCTGAAAAAGACCAGTAAAGAAGCTATCTTGATGGCCTGTAAGTTCAACATGAATCAGCAATATGCCCTGTTGTGAAAAAGGTTAACCACATACTGGGCTGCATTAGCAAAACCATGGCCAGCAGGTCAAAAAAGTTGATTATTTCTCTTTATTCAGCACTATGGAGGCTGCATTTGAAATACAGTGACCAGGTCAGGGCTTCCTAAGATGACAGATGTTGTCAAAATAAACTCCAATTGGACACAAGGAAAAAAAATTACTGCCAAAGAATTGGAAGAGGCTACCCACCACCAAAACTTTCAAAACTCAGCTGAGGCAAGCCTTGAGCAAGTTCAACTACTTTGAAGTATGCCCTGCTCTGATGAGAAGTTTGGACTAGGTAACCTTCAGTGGTCTTGTCCAACCCAAATTATGCTGTGAACTATGAGGAAATCCATTTTCCTACTTATCCACAAAGCAATTACAATAATTCTGCAGCCATTTTTATGCAGCATAGACCAGCTGAATAACGAGATCCACTCCTATTCCCTTGCTCAGCCATTCATGCCCATCCTTATATGAACTCCTTACTTGTGCCAACAGAAAAGCTTGTGCTTCCAGGTGGTAAACTAGGCAGAGAAACTGATCCAAGTTAAAAATGGAGTATTTGTTTTGCTTGCCCTCTGCTATCACCTCCCTTTGTCCAGCACAACTGTTTGTGTGAGCACAGCAGCAGGAAAAGTAATCTGGGGAAGGCTGAAATGCCTCTTTTGGCAGCTTCAGGAGTTTAAAGTGATGGTTAAACTATGGCATAAATTTTGCTAGCTTATTCACAGCCAATGCCCTTCAGCTCTCTTGTAATAAACTGTTTCTGTGGGTATAATCTTTCCTTGTGATTTCTGCTCTGTTAGCTCACCTCAGCTGGTGAGCTGTGGCCTCTGTGGCATGTTACATCTGCTGTGTGATATTAACCATGTCACAAGCCAAGATTTCAAAAATGTCAAACCATTTTTTATCCCTCATTTTTTTTTAGAATTTCTAATTTACAGGGCACTAAGGGCCTCGTGTGCCCTACAGGGGCTCCAGCTTTATCAACTACAAGATTATGAGAAGATTCAAACCCATTGAAAGTGATTTAAGCTGGACATTTTCTTTTTTTTTTTTTTTTTTTTTTAAGTGGAGAAACCTAAAAGGACTAGTTAATGAAAATATTGCTCTTAATTACTCCATAAGCATAATGTTTTTGTAACTTTAATGGAGAACATATGAGAAGCGAAATAATGTTAGTTTTGAGAAGTACCCAGGTAAGAGGGTGATACAAAACCATAATGTTAAGAGCTGTTATAAACAGCCACCATCTCTAGCAGCAACTGGTCTGGGAATTCTTCCTGGCCCGCCTACCCCGATGCCTTGGGACCTGGGCCTGTTCCCAGGTTGAAGGATGTGCCATCTGCTGTCTCATTTGCAGGTTCAATCAGCAGCAAAGCTGAGCATGTATCCCAGAAACACATGGACACATACATAACCATCACAGACATGGACACACACACAAAGAGGCCACAGACATGGCTGGTGATGTGAAGAGCCACAGAAAGGCACTGCCCCCAGCAGCACCCACACCAGATACAGTCATAGAAGGCCACATCCCCTTCTCTTGGTCGAGTAGAGGCAGAAGGTCACTAGTGCAGCACACACATCACACTGCAGGTTCGCAAGGACACACACATTCACAGATCCCCCGAACACTGGCACAGCCTCTGCTTGGATCTCAGGCACACACACAACAAGCACAAAACATGTACACCCTACACACACCTAGTTTGTGGAAGGTACAGCATATATGACTGGAGTTTTTCCTCAATGTGTGGTTGCTGAGAAGTCATTAGAACTACTTTACTCTTCAGTTCCCTTTTCTCTGAGACAGCAGTGAGCCTGCCTGCTTCGCAGTGCTGTTCTAAAGTTCAGCGCACTCAAGTTTTGAGGTGGTCAGACATTTGAGCAATAAGGCCTTAAAAATAAAGAAGAGTATCTCGATGAAGATACTGAATAAAAGCTCCCTTCAAAGCCAAAGGAAGGAATAGGGAAGACTGTGAGAGACTGATCGTCTCTCCCTTGATCAAATCAACAAAGATAAAGATTGCCTTTGTTATTCCTGCCCAAGAGCTCAGGGATGCTAATCAACAAAGATAGAGTGTCTTTGTGGCCAGGGTGGCTGGAATGCCCAGGATATGGACATCTCACACCAGCTACCCCGAAGGAAAAAGGCTTATGTGTATTTGGGGTATGGACAAGTAAGTGGGGCAGGGAGGGGGCAGAGGTCCGCGCCCGACCCCTGCAAACATGATAATACACGGGAAGATTTCCTGGGGAGCTGCACCTGGACAACGGCCTAAAAAACTGTATCAAAACACATAAGCAATGCCTGCAAAAGTGTGCACCTCCACCAGTAGCACCTCCACCGGTGCACCTCCATGGGCACTTCCACCAGACCACCACCACTGGGGCACCTCCACCAGAAGAACTCGAGGAGCAACTCCCGCAGAGCAACTCCACAGAAGAACATCCCTGGGCCAGGCACGCCTCCCTCTCTCTCTTCCCCCATCTGCAGCTGATGGTAATATAATCCCTGCTCTTCTCCTTCCCTGCTCTTCTCTCTTTCTCCGTTGTTCTCTCTCCCTCTCTCCCTCTGTTTTGTTCAACTTTATCCTTTAATAAATAGTTCTGTGGTGATATCTGGTCTCATTTGCACCTTAATTTCACAACACAGAAATCTAAAAGAACAAATCTTGCTCCTCTGGACAGAGATACTGTTAATCTTTGTTCTACAGACCTTGACAAAGACTAAGTAAGAAAGGTACCTCAGTTAGGAGTTTCAAAGCAGAAAAGAGGAGTGAATTCCTTTTAGCCAGCTTCAGTCAGGTGCCCGTGTCAGCTGACTATCACAGAGGTAAAAACAAATCAACTTACATAATGTCCAGAAAACAATATGTGTTGCGTCATCAATTGTTAGAGGCGCTTCTTTGGCCACATCTATAGAACTTCTTTCCCTTGTCCATGCATACACTAACTTTCTATCAGGGCTAGGCAATGCAAATACCAACTTCACATCTACCGCTGGGCAAGCACAGGAAAGGCATGCACATTTGGGGAGGACAGCCAGAGAGCATTTCAGTTGTTTCTTGATCTAGAATTAAAATTAACCACACCAGCACAGCCTTCATGACTGTTTTTTACAGCCTGCACTTGTTTTTTGCACATCCATCTTAATGATCTGAGCAAAAATGAACTTGGGTCCTAAATCCCATTTAGGGGTATTGTTTTCTTCACACTATAGAAAACTTGGAAAGCAAAAAGCTTCTACGAACTTTAGTCTAGGTTGCCTTGGTCTGTACACATAGCTAAGCCTAAGTTAGGATCACTGAGAAATGTGTGCAGAATACCTGTGTCTGAAGAATATGATACACTGTCACTCTGACTCTTAACCCTTCTCTAGCTGGCTTCTCATATGATTGCTGTTAGCTGTTTAGTCCAGTCTCTGTTTTTCAGTTTGTGAGCTATCTAGGATTTCTCTGCATCTTCAAAGAGATGTAAGGACTGCTTCATTTGAGAGCACAGGGGACTTCCTAACTTGGGTAGTATGAATCTCCAGGTAGAAACACAACTGACAAATAAGATGTATAACACTACAGGACTTCCTACTGTGGCTTCTCAGAAGCTTCTAATAAACTCAGAGAAATTTGTTTACAGTGGTTGGTTGCCCAGAAGGCACTTTTATAAATAATTTTTTCAGACTTCTGAGAGAATCATCTCCTGAACATGTAAATCATCTGGTGATGTGACGATCACATTAAGAACTGAGGAGTGTCTTAACAAAAATAAGATTATCCTGAATGACCCACCTGATGTGTCATCTCTGCCCATAGAGACAGCAACTGCCCAAGGTGTGTGGTGGACAATGTATGGCAAAAAGGGGCAGAGGCTGCTCAGGCACTGACCTCTGCAGACACTAGGAAGACCCCCTGGAAATCCATTTCTGAATTGTTGATGTGAGCCAGGTGAAGCTATGATTAATGAACCAGGAACATAATAAAAGCCCTAGGCTATGCCAGCTTACTGAGGAGCCACAGCCCAGGACATCTCTTACTCCCAACCCCAAAGAACGACTATGGGGTGGTAACTATTTCTCCTGCTCTCTCTTTCTCCATTCTCTCTCTCTATCTGTCTGTCTCTCTCTCTCCTTCCTTCCTTTCCTTCCTTCCTTCCTTTTTTCCTTCCTTCCAAATTCCTTCCAAACTCCTTCCTTCCAAATTCCTTCCTTCCTTTCCTCTCTTTCCAATAAATAGTCTCATCTTGATATATGACCTCATTTGTGTCTTAACTTCTCTCACAGGAATGTCCAAAAAAGAACTGTGTCTCCTTCCCAACCTTCAGATCAAGACAACTTTGAACAGCTGGATGTTCATACAGCACTGAGATACATTTTCATATTAATTTAGTCTAACTTTCACTAAGCCTAGCCCTTTATTGACTATTTTTTATCTGAAGAATAAAAAAACCCAGAAATTTCACATCCCCTTACCATGCAAGATAATCAGATCTTTGTTTTTTTATTCTTTATTAAGACATGTCCTCTCAGTAGATATTTCTATAAAGATTTACCTATGCCAAACATTTACCAGCTCCACTTTTAAACTGTGTCACTTATCTAACACTGAAGATTTTAAAGAACATATCAACTCCGAGAAACACTCTGTTCTCAGTCCCTTGGTAATACATAGGTGTAAAGAGGGATTTAAACTTTTTTTTTTTAGACTTCTGAAACTGTATCCCTAGTCTTCGCTTGCTCTTCTATAGTTTTCAGTTAATTTTCTGCTGAGCTCCAGTAGTAAGAATGTGTAATATGAAGGAACAGAAGAGGACTCATAAAAACATATGGACTACATTTTTCAAAATAAGGCATAATATATTGTGTATTTCTAAATTACACATATATAAAGTAATAGGCAACAGGCAACTGACTGTGTGCAATGCTAATACCTGACTTGTACTGCACAGCAGGTGTTGGAAGCACGAATTAACTGTGTATTTCATGTTGCATCTAGTTTTGAAATTCTAGCCTATATATCCACCTCCTACAAGTAACAGTAATGAGTAAAACCATTTCTACTCTAGTTGTGTGTTTAAAGGGCACTTACTAAGGAAAATGGACAGACATTTTTAAATAGCTGGTTCAGCTCTTTTTGTCTCCATTTATGGGCATGTATTCCATAATTGTAAGAACAGAGGCTACAAAGAACAGTTAATGTATTGGAGTATGAAACGTTCTCTGCAGGAAAAAGAACCTCACAGACAGCTTGTTTATGACTAGAAGAGTGTAAACACACATCTACTTTGTTAAATTCAGTAATTCTCTGACACAACTTGTGATGTGTTTGATCAGCAGGCTTCTTGTTCATATTCCATCACAGAAGTATCTTTGCTTTCCTCAGGGGTATTGACAGCTGGCAACAATCAAAGCCATCTAACTGCCAGTACCTCATTTAAAGGGAATGACATTCAGCTATAAACTCCAAAATGCTTTTAATTGACTGTACTCTACTGTGCATCTCAATGAAAAAAAACACATCCTCATTTAGAACAGGAAACATTTAGACCCTTTTTGTCTACGACGGATTTTGTTCATTTATCAGTACTTCAGAGGTGTATAACATGTGGCATCATTTGCTCTTGAGCAGATCTCAAGCATAAGGCAGCCTTGTCTTTCACAACCCACTTTGGATATGCTGTATTTGAGTTAAACAATGTGAAGTAATCTTATTAAAGATTAATGTAATTGGATTATCAGTGACCTTTCAAACAGAAGAATCATAATTCAGCAAATCACATTTTAAAAACAAATCACTCCACCTGTCTGGTTTTTCAGCCTACTCATGGCACGTCAAATGTACCTTATTCCATAATGTGCTAGCACAGAGTCTTGTGTAACTTTCTTATTTCTATCTCATTTTCTAGGATTCTCAAAGAGGAAAAGTTAAACCAACATGGGTTTTAATGACAGAGGTAGAACATGGAAGAACTTTTGATGAAAACAGCAAACTGTATCAAACTCCACCAGCATCTTGTCCTGGCTCGAGAAAATGTTGGCAGTTTAGTCTTCTAACTTGGTATATATTAAACAGCCTGAAATTACGAAGTGGCTTTTCAGCAGTTCCCAGCCTGTCACTGTGTCACATTTTGAATTTTTGAAAAGCAAAAAGGACAACTTGAATGCCTCGTTACTCTAGAGATTCCTACATATTGCTGTACTGAGGGACTAACCAGGATCAGTGACTACCACAGTCGTCTTCTGTAATGTACTCACACTGTCATCACTCAATCTCTGCAGAGTACTGAGGTCAGTCAGTTCTGTAGCCAAATCTGAAACCACCTATCATCTTTTTTGTCCTTAAGTCTGTAGTATCACAGCACTGTTAACCATCCTTTAACCTTACTTTGGCCCACCTGAATCCAGTTCCCAGGCAAAGACTAGCTAGGTCCTAGTTCTGTATCTTTAGTTGTGTATTCCAGTTTCCAGTTTCCAGTTTCAGTCTGGACTTTCATTGAATGTCCTTTCTTTCCTAGCATCATACACTTGGCTCTTGTATCACTATTCCAGTTTAGGGCCATGAGTTACCCGGGACTGGAGGACAGAAGTGACTCTTACTCCTTTTGAAGAGTATGAATGAAGATACTCCACACTGATTGGAAGTTTAAAGGGAGATTCTATTTGCAGGTGCATGTATGCAAAAGGCAATCAGCTAGAATGAATAAATCTACAAGCTAGGATAAGTCTACTGGACTAAAATCTTCTAGAATACTCCACCCCTTCCACCCTCAGCTGGCCTGAGACCAAGCCAAAACTGAGACCAAGCCAAAACTGCCCTCCTCAGCTTAGGCCTACAAGGCCTCATCGGGCTGCATGACACAGCTCAAAACTCCCTGCCAGCTAGAAGCCATCTCCCCCACACACAAACCATGAGATAAGTAGGGACCTGTTCTCTTCCTGGAGAAAAGAAGTGAAGGGAGGAAAGGCAGGGAGGAGAAGGAAGCGATATCAGCTAGGTGCTGCCTTATAAGTTATGATACCAGAAAGCAGAATAGAATAACAATATTACAATCTCCTGGGATGACCAGGTCTGTCCCCTGGGATGGGACAGATGGGTGTCTGTAGTTTTCTTAAGGAAACTTGGGACCCCCTCAAACTACCACAGTCACTCAAAGACTTTTACATATTTTCACTTTTTTTTAAATGCATTGTTCATGCATTTCACACTTGTGTAGAAGGTCCCATTCTCAGTTAGGCTTCTTAGTTTATTATCATAAGGATGCTATTTAACAATTAGCTCGAGTTAACTAAAAACTATGAAGCATAACAGGTGATAGAATCAGATATAGTCAGAAATAAGGGACCTTCTGATTGTTTTCCTTCTCATTCAGTGTTTAGATGGCAAATGTGTTCCTTAATTTTTCATTTTGCCTTTCACAATCCAAGAGAAAGTTCCAGTGATCTTTTGTATGTTCTAATTTTCAACCCAGACTATTTCTTCCACCATCTACTCACTGTACTTCTGTTCATCAGCCACACTTAGATGAGACTTTGTTTATTCAGTGATGAATTGTAAATGCTTCTGCATAATAGAAATCATTGTAGTTCCTCCTTTGGCTCCATAATTCAAAATTAGCCATTTACAATAGTGGTTCTTAATTCCTTACATTTTTCTCTCTCTTTTAACATGACATATTTCCTGTAGTTTGAAGTGACCAATTAAAAAAAAAAACAAACAAAACCCAACCAACCAAAAAAACCCTGAACAAACAAAACAACAATAAAAAAACCCAAACTGAATTTAAAAGTCAGTTAAAAAAGTTGAATATATCCTCTGTTTTGTTCATTGCATAATCTACTGGTCAGAATCAACCAACTGATGAACTGTAAAAGTCCACACTGAAAAAAGCTACACAACACCATGAAATATCTGAAGCAATGAGTTGTCCAGTATCAAAAAGGACGAAGGACCAATTGCGGAAACAGCAGTCAAGGGCTACAAAAGTCACACTGACTCAGGTTGTTTCCACAGAATATTCTATGAAAGCATTTATCCAACAAAACCTTGGAATAGAGGAGTGCTGGTACTGCTGTCTACTCAGCCCCAGAATAAATAACTCCATTGATCTAGAAAACTGACTACATTTCTTGCAGTTGTAAAAATTAATCAAAATCTAATCTGTATGTTTTTGCAATACACATTTTAAAGCTGTGATTCCTCTGCTATTTTTTCTTATATCTGTATGATTTTCCAAACCTGTTTTGCAACAACAAATTTTGCATGTTGGATTAGATGATGTGCATAGAGCAGCTAAATCTTTTTCCAGTCTCATTTCTGAACCTCTTGTGCATTTTTATACTTCAGTATTGTAGAAGATCCGTGCCTTTCTACAGTTGTCCTAAGCTGACTACTGCATCAGTCAAAGACTAGGTAAATCAAGAGTAGAGAAATTAAAAAAAAATGTCATTAGTGCAGCTGTTTATTATTTTTCCCTTGAGGTGACATCAGATATCAAACCCTTGTAGCTTAAAACTGAGCCAAGGTAGATACTGCAGCAGATTGCCCATCTGGTATGACTTTAGAATATTAAAATCTCCTGCAGGCTATCAGCACAAGGACTAGTCAAAATCTCTGCAATCATCCAGACATCTTATTTCACACTACACAGAGTTGTGTGATCTCCAATTAAGATGTTAAAAATTGTCATTAGCTTGTGATGAATGTTGATCATATCACCCAACCAAGAAAATTTCTGCATTTCATCTGTAACTGTCCAGATAATATGTAGTTACTGAAACAAGGTTTTGCCTGTGATCCAAAATGCTACAGGAAATCAAGGACTGTCATTTACAAAGTGTATAATCAAACAACTTTCTAGACTCTGTTGAACACTGTCACTGTAGATTAATGTGATACAACTCCTAAGTGATTGCAAAGACATAATTTACATAAGAATGACTCTGAATGCATATAGCTTGTATAATCTCCCAATTTAAAAGAAATGGTTGTACAATGACAAGACTTTGAATCTAGATACACATGCCAATTTTTTTCTCTGTTTCCACCTAACCCACAAATGGATAATTATATTCATCCCAAACTTTTCTCACAAACCACAATAATGGACATGGGGATAAATCAGTCAGTTCTGAGACTGTGCACATGTATAGTTCAAAGCTATAGAACACCACAAGTCTGAAAGATTTCTTGAACAACATCTATTACAAAGTATGTATTATTTAGTATATATTTGGTGAATATTGAGAAATCACGACAAGTACTTAGTGTTTTTTTTCATCCTCCTTGAAGAGTGGATCATTAAGTTTGGAAAGCATGTATTCTTTTCCTGATACATCTGCTCTGGTGAAATTTCCCATACAAATGCAGGAAGAAACTCATAGAGAAAAGACTAGAAATCAAATAAAGTTCAGGTGTTTTAGTTTTCATATGCAATGTAACTATCAAGACCTGCCTGTTAATGAAGCAATAAAGTGCCTAGATTCTATAGCTATGTTTTGAATGAAAACAAGACTGCCCCCAAACCTTGACATCTCTTTGTAGAATAGAGACAGGAGGTAAGAGACCAAATCAGAAGTAGCACCTAACAGTGAATGAGTAATTAAAATGTACATTTCTGTGGAAAAGGAGAATTCTAAAGAAAGATTGAAAAAAAATGAATAATCAAGTTGCCCATGGATGCTTACAGATGACTTCTTCATAAAGTGAATGCCATCTGGGGAGAATATACAAAGGTAGGTGTTTAGAAATCTAACAAATCAATGATGGGACTTCTGTCATGCACTGATTAGCAAAGAAGGTTAGTTTCTTCATATTCCAAAGGTTTCCAAAATTGAAGGGAAAGGCGAGTTTTGCAAGTGAAAAAAAAACCCAACAAAAACAATACATTGTAACAGAATATGGGTGTGGGAGCCAGGGGAAGGATGAAAGAGATGTAATAGATTTTTGCCATGAAACTGTGCTAGAACATTTAGGTTGTTAGCAGCATCAATCCTTTTGACCATTGACCGAGTAAATTTGTACCACAGGAGGATACATCTGCAAGTTAACACCTCCCACAGTTTTTGAAGTAGTTTAATATCCATAATTATAATGGACTGCAGCAAAAGGAGTAAGGGAAGTAGTCATTAATCCTTTTGGGAAAAAAATATCATCTTCAATTTTCAGGCTATTAAAAAATGGTGTAAAAAATGTGAAGATTATGTTAGAATTAGGATTAGTTAAAGTTTTATTCTCTATAGATCACATGTGAATCTTCTTCTTAATTCCACTAAGTTATTAACACTGCTATTTAAATATTTCTACATTTTCTGAATTAATGTCTAATAAAATCTAGTGAAAGGGAGTGAAAGTATAGACTGCAAATTGCTGAAGTCCCCAGAATAGTTTGAGAAAATTATATTTACTTCACCTACCTTCAGCATATAAAAGGAATTCATCTAGTCTAAATCAGGTATTGAAGTGTTTCCTTTAGTTGGTGAAAACAGAAAAGAATCTCTGAAGATTCTTCCTTCCACTTGTTTTAGATGAATATTTCAAGAGTAGTTGAACTACCTTTTATTGATGCTAGTTTCTCTTCACTAACTAAAGTAAGAGCTTCAGTTAAGTGTTACGTCATTAATCACAGAAAGAGCTTAGCTTAGTTCTTTACCTTTTAGATTTCCCAAAGCTGGAGAATATGCATAAGTGATACAAACCCCTCATATATTTTATTTGGTTTATGGAATTTGGAAGTACTTTTTCCTTTCAGGTACACTGACACTCATCACCAACAGCATTACTGACTTGTCACATGCGTGGCCACAAGGAAGTGACATCAAATATGCATGATATGCATAAAAAGTGTAGTTTTATTTGGGATCATTATCATTCAATGCTCAATTCTCAGACCATTCCATGTACCAGCCTGCCTGCTGCTCTAACTGCTGAGCTCCTTGCCCAGCATACTGCTTCTTGCTCTGTGCATGGCTGTTCTTCAGAGAATCATGCATCTTGGTGCTCTATTACTACTTCCAGTAAAGAATGTAAAACAGTTGATTACTATACTACTCTTAATTGTGCATGTTTTAAACCACTTTTGGGACAGTGTTCTTCATTTTTCCATGTTGTAGTTCATATAGAGAGAGTTGTTCTGGAAGTATATATAATCCATTCAAATTATGCATCTGTATTATCACATTTTGACTGCCTTTATTAATCCCCCAGTACGGTCAAGCATCCTGTAAGCCTGTGCAGGTCTTCACAGTCCCTCTCTTTTAACAGGATTAAAAAAGATCTTTGTTGACACTTTTCTATCTGGAAAACATGCATCTACCTGATGTCCAGATTTGAAACTCACACAACATAACAGTAAATAACAACTCTGTGAGCACTTACTAGGGTACAGTGACTGACTTCCTCATGACTCCCTATTTGAGTGCTACTCTTGCCAAAATTTATCTTTACTTCTTTGAGATTTCCACTTCATTGATATCAGCATGGTTTTCAAAACAAGGGGAAATGAACTCAAGAATTAAAGCACTTTTGTAGACAGATTGGGATAAGGAATTACATTAATTTTCAGAGACTGATGAAGATATAATCATGGACTTATTTTCTTTCAGATTAATGGTGGCTGCAGGAGTAACAGACAAAGATCCTGAGTTTCATGAGACTACTCATGGGATATACAAATGTGGTAGATTCTAGTGTATCTCATACCACGTCACTGAAAAGAGGACAGACATTCACTCTGGCAGGTATGAATCCTGTTGATCCTGATCTGCAGTATGACTTCCAAATTTCACCTATCTCATCATTGTGGACACATCCATTCACCACTAGACTGTGTCTGATCCTCATTACCTTCACTGGATCTGGTCCTGACCCTGACTTTGGGCCTGCCTTCCTGCTTGACCTCAGACATACCTTATCATCACAAAGTTGTTTGATGAAAAAACCTATTGGTTGAACCTGCTGTAACCTGACTCATTTGGGAGTGGTAGGATGGACCCTGGAGAGTGAGACCCCTTGCCCTTCCAGACATAATATCTCACTCAGATCCCTGTCCCTTAGGGAAAGATGCTTCTCACCACAACTTGACACAGGTTGAGATTTTTCTCTCTCTAAATTTTGATTTTATAGGGTAACAGATACCATATCAACTGGCCTGTGTTTCTCTTGGCAAATGCATTTTGGTTTCAGAAATTTTCACTCTGTTAGGTCATGGAGCAATGAACTGAAAACATACCAAGAGACTTGTCAACTACTGCTGAGAGGCACTCCTGCAACTCTCTCACCTGCATCCCCCACAAACTGCCTGTTAGTCACATCTGTAAGTCCTACAGGGTAACCCCTATATCATAATTCAACTTAAGTATCTTCCCTGTTTCTGCAGAAATATTTTGTAAATATAAGTGAATGCATTCATTTTTCTTAACCATCAGCTTTGATGTATTATTACATAGGTGAAAGAAAATGGAAAGTCATGAAGCTTATTCTGATTCATGCCTGTCATAAAACTGCTGTTCAAGAAACTTGTCAGACGAAACTTAGCTTAGTAGCTATGCTGTACTGGAGGAGTACTCTTGATACAAAAGACAACCTCCAGTTCCATTCCTCGTCTTCCTATGACACAATATGAAGCTTCTATATAGTGTAAGAAAGGTAGCACATTGCACTCTGTAGAAGTACCTGTGATAAAGAGCTGTTAAAAATGAGGTTGTTCTCTGAAACATGCCAAGGAACAGAGGATCAAAAAGCAATACGCAGATTGTATAACCATTATATGATTATAGGCATTATTCTTGCAAGAGGAAAAAGTAGAATGAGGAACTTAAGGATGGATTAGAATAAGAAAACCAGCCAGAAATAAAAGCTATATAATCTAATTACAGTCAATTTTGAGACTTCCTCAATACATAACTAACTCATTGTAAGCATTATATATGCACATACATATATGTGTTTATCTTTCTCTCTCTCTTAAATATGATACATCTGTCAAAGGAAAATAAGGGATTTTTGAAAGCAGGCAGTATCATGCCCTCATAGAAAATAATAGAAATTATCACAAGTAAAAATGAAAGACAGAATCTTAGAAGGAAATTTGGGAAGCGAATAACAAAAAAAGACTGAAGTATGTTAAAAAAGGAAAGCTATGAAAAATTCATAGTTATCAAGAAGTAATGGAAGATAATTACATCCCAGTATTCTGACATAAGCCTTAAAAAATTTATAGTAAATGCCCTGAAAAATCTCTATGCTTGATTACACTACTATGGACCCTTCATCACAATTTTCTCCTCTGGAAATATATATTTTCTTTTGGCAAGAATTAACTATTTGCAATAATTTTACTAGGAATATTTAATAGCATAATGGTAGAACAGACAAGGTTTCAGCAGCTCATTTAATTCTTTAGGTGACTCTGAAAGTCCCACATGAAGTATATAATTATGTAACATAGCCTTTATTGCAGCTCATGACACCCAGACCACTTACAATTTATAATTTATATCAGCTGTCAGGCTTGGCCTAGTCACCACAACTAAACTTAGAACTGAAGATAATTTGGCCCATAATTAAATTACAAACCTGAACTTTATAATAATGTGGTATGCGATGTATCCTAAATAGCACCACAAATCACATCTCCAGTATCCTCATAAAGATCCATTTGATGAACGGTATAATGGACTTCTTCACTGATTTTTTCCCATCTAGGCAGTATCTTGAAGGAGGTATATTAAATTTCCTCAGTTGAATGAGAGGCTAGCCTAAAATATTTTGTGAGAAATTATTAGCAACATGTAATCTACAATAAATCGATGAAGCAAACTACTTTGCTATTTCTTATATCCTCATCTTTAGAACAGTGACTTTGAAAGCTTCAGAAAGGAGAATGCGGCTCTTCAGACTGCAACTACTTCTGAATATCCTTAATTTAAATTCTAGTTAGAAAAGAGAGAAAATAAATCCATCGCATGTAAAATGTTGTTTGGCATTTCAGAAAGCTATGACTGATATAAAATCAGTAACAGGATTGTGACATATGCTGCCTTCAGGAATGCCCTTCTCATCTGTACGTTCTTGAGTAAAGACAGCTATATAGCTATACCTTCAGAATCTGCTAAACTCATTTGTTTTGTTGTTTTCTTCAGTAATAATTTCCATACAATAATTAAAAATGTATTAAACCATTTTAGAGACAAATCTCAGTGAAAGCTTCATTTCACTTTGAGTCCTTTAATTACATTAATTCTGTTTTCCAATAAAATACGGCTATAACACGTCTCTCTCTCCCCCCTCCCCCCCCCCCCCCCCCCCCATCCCCTTTTTTTTTTTTTTTTTTTAATAAGAAAGGGAGGAAAACAACTGTTTTCAGAAGACAGTAGCTCAGAGATTTTTAAGGAGAAATGAGTGTGCCAAGAGGTCTGGATAGTTCACCTTTACCAAGTCTGCGATCCAAATGGTTCAAAGCTGCTTTTCTGCACAGACAATTCAACATGCAATTAGGACATATTTTTTTCTAATCACCTGTCCTGTTGTAGGTCCCTGTTTCCACCTCAAATGTTCTGAAATATGACAAATACTAACTAGGACACACATGCTTGTTTGCTAGGGTGCCAGTGAATGATGGCAAATGAGTACTTCCAACTGTACATGTACAAGAGGTGGATTTCAAAATATGAAGCATTGTAAGATAAGTAACATCACATATTCTTAAAATATTGCACGACTAAAACTATCTTGTTACAAAAACCAAACCAAAACAAAAAACCAAGAAATCACAAAGAAAATCACTATTTTTTATGATGTTAGCCTAAACTCAGTTTTCAGATTCCCTTTAGGCAGATTCATAACAGGAGTCTTCTTGATGATGAGTTTAAGCACAGGAAAAATCCAATCCTTTATGAAAAGGCTATTAAATCTCAAAGAGGTTTTGTTACATTTTAGTAGACATAACTTCGTAACTGTCCATAACTACATGAATATAACTGTATATCAGAAAACACTTTATAGTTTTTTCCCTTGTAAGAACTTTAGGCTAGTGCCATGTTATGCTGCAAATTTCTAGCTGCTTTGTGTTTGTGAATGACAACCATGACCTTCCAGCATTGAGTTCTATCTGTGGACTTTTATGTTTCCTAGCTCCAAACAGGAGATATGACATCATTGTAGAGGCCNCAGCCCTGAGACTCTGGAGATAATATTTCATGAGTAAATATTCATGTCTCTTTAGTGGACAAGCAGTATATCAACTGCAAGATCCTCTTTACAATTTCTAATAGTTGAATTAATGGTTGTTATGTTATTGCTAGTTATTTCTTAAGTGTTCTAAATTCCCTGTTTTCCCTCTGTGTAATACTTTTCATGACCATGCAAAGAACCTATTAGTAAAAATTACGGCATGTGTCAAGATTCCTGAATATCAAAATTAATAAATTATATTAATTTTGGAATAAATCCTGCCCATACCATTACAGACAGAGTATAGCATATGTCATAGTATAGTATAGGGGCAGTGACACTTGACTACATGACAATCAAATGATGTCCAAAAGGAACAAGAATTCCAGGTGTTTGTTTCACAGGGAAAAAAATAATTGCATAGTAAATTTTCTTCTGTAAAACTTTAATTTTTCAACAAAGCACAAATTTTCTCATAATTGTAGCATAAATGTGTTCATTTATTGGCATGATAAACTTGCTAAGAGCCAGCTTCCTTAGAAAAGTTAATAGACTAGACTAGACTGGATGAGCAAATTGAAGTTTTATCTATCCATTATCTTAATAATGGAATAGTAAGCTTCACAAGCCACCCATACTCTGAAAATTAACATCTTATCCACAGGTTACATTTAAGGACATTATATTGAAATATCTTTAATAATGACTACTGTTACAACATGAAAACGCAGCTGTCAAAAGAGCTCCTTAAATAAAACAGCATCGGTTGTCTCTGTAAAAGACATGAAGACAGGCTGTGTTTTTCCAATGTAGTTTTTATGGGCATTATAAGTTAGCAATTAGTGTAACTACTTTATTAACTGTTTGAACAAGATGATAGGAAAGGTATGTATTCAATTGGTATGACTTACAAACAGCTACATGAGTTCAAGGGTATGGTGGGTTTGAGAAATTACCCCCCAGTAAAACGGAAATCACCAGACTAGCTTAGAAGGTTTGGATGTAAGACAAAGCTGTATTTTACAGCAAGCTACATTTTCAAGCATAAATACAAAATATATTTACATGAATTTACAATTATATATAATTATTTTCAATTTAGAAAATAATACAGACATCCTTCCCCCCTGCACAAAGAAAGCCTAGAAGGGGCCTATGCCACCTTCTTCTCTTCCCCAGATAGAAAACCAGCAAGATCTCATGTGTTACCAGCAAAAGATTAGGAGTGTGGAGTCAGACAAGAGAAGGAACGGCGGCAGAATCAGTGCCCAAAGACAAGAGAGAGAATTTGTTTATACGTTGCCATTCTATCTGCCTTAGCAAACCAATGCATGATATGGACCTTATCTTTATTTTCCTTTTACAACCAATGCCCTGCTTATTCATTCTATATTAAAAAAAATGTCCAGAAAAGTTCCTCTCTCTTGTTTATAATTTAGAACCAAAACAGAGCATTAGCTCTTAAACTGCTACAGAGGGATTGGGAATAGAATGGCCGGCTTGCTGCTATTCATGAGAGAAAGGAGATACGTCTGTCTGCCATTTGCCTTGCCACAGGAACTGTGTCTCTGGAAGATTTTGCTTGTTAGAATATTTAAACAGTGTTAGTAATAAAGACAGTTAAATGCTTATGCTTGCTGTATAAAAACAACAACACTGCTCACAAAATCGTTCATAACTTTTATGTGACAGTTTAAGAGGATGAACCTAATTAAAGAACAGTTAATTAACTGTTTTATCTTCTTACAGGAAAGAACTGGGCATCTCCAAATGAAATATGGAGAACTGCCTACAGTCAGTCAAAAGCCATCTTGCAAACACTTTGCACAGGGATTTATTTGAAAAACTCTCACCCTGGAACAGTGAATATTCAGAGGATATTATTTTTTATTGTTGTTTGGGGTGGGGGTGGGGGTGGGGTTGTGTGTTTAAGACCTGAGTCACTGTGTATAGATGCATATAAAACCAAAAGGAGATGGAGCAAACTGAGAAGAGCCTAATTAAATCAATCTAAAGGATCAGTTTTACAGATCTCCACATATTTAACTTCATGCAATTACTTTGTTTCAGACTTTTGTAATTGAAACATTATTATTTCAGAGCAAAAACAATGTGAAATTGCCAGGCTATATGCATGCCTCAGACAATATGCATACTAAAACTAAGAATAACCTCTGCATAATTATAGTATTACTGATTCTTTCCTTTCTCACCATTTATTCCTCAGTCATGATTAATCTTGGCCAGCTAAGCTATTGGAAGCCTGTATTTGTTCTGTGAAGCACCTAACAAGCACAAGAGGGTTAGTATAAAATAATTGATCAAAAGTACTAACATTTACTTTTGGCTTAGTAAAACTGTCTGATAAATTATTCCCTTCAGGGTTTCTCTGCTACTGCAGTACGGTACCTTGAAAGTGATATATCGGCACAAGCCATTGTGTTCTACCACAGTGCAATTAGGAGGTCCATTTAAACAGCTTTATCATATGCATACATAGACTGATTAATTTTCTAATCAAATGTTCCAGGAAATCATTAACCATGACATTAAACAGTGTTGTGCTAATTATGTTCTCCACAAAGAATTCCAACATAAATTTACAAAATGTGCCAAAGGACAAACAGTTTACTGTATACAAATGAGTGCAGCATCTACTCTAAACAGACCCACAGCTCCTTAGGGTTAAACCCCAGTCTAGTAAAGGCCCAGTTTGGGGATGAATTTTGCTAGATTTCACCAGAGCTCCACGTAGTGGCAGACATTACATTTTGTAGGTCAATGACTGTGTAAGTAATGCTGAAGGATTGCAATCTTTATACTTTTAACATCATTGCACTGGAACAAAATCCCCTCAAATTATTTGGAATAAGTGAATGCAGTTGTCAGAGGGTGCATTTTATTTTCACAGCATCCAAGACAACACAAAATGATAAAAACATTATGGAAACCTCAGCCTCTTTGTTACTGGATGACAGGAGAAAAAAGGAAACTTGTTCTGGTTTAGAAGATACTCTAAAGACATTAATGCTAAATGGTAGTCTTTTTTTTTTTTTTTTCCTTCTTAATGACACCTAATACTGAGATTTAGAAACAGATTTCGCTCGTATTAAATTTCCAGTTTGCATCATTATTCTAACTACTGTCAATTTAAGACAAATTTAAGGTATTTATTAATGTAATGACAATTTAATTATTTTGTAAAACATATGTATTTTGCCAGTCCATAGCAGAATGAAATCTCTGTGCATTTCCCTCAAAATTGCAGAGTATGGGAGGTCTTTCTGTGACAGTGTCATGGTAGGCCTAAGCAGGCCAAAATAGGCTTATACATGTCCTGGCTTGCCCAGACACGTTTTTCTGCTCTCCCTCCTTCTGCTATGGGGAGAAGCAGCTGCGGGAAAGAGGACAAAGAACCTGGAGCCACTNCCAGCCCTGCCAGTCGGGAGATATTTTGTGAGTAAATACTTACAGCCTCTTGTAATTCACCATTGCCTTCTGCCATAAGCAGAAAGGAGCTCCTTGAGTCCATCTAGTGGGCAAGAGGTACACTGATCGCAGGAAGCTTCCAGTTTAATTGAGTTCAATTAATATTATATTATTATTGGTAATTTCTAGATCCTGTTACTACCTGTATAAAGTTTTCATGACTGATGCAAAGAACCAATTATTATTAAAATTCGTGATCGGAGTGGCAAGAGTTCTGCATATTGAACATTAATAAACAACATTAATCTTTAAAATTCATCTCACATTAATTAATTACCCCTCCATTACAGACAGAAAACAAATATAGAATGTAGATACACCTATACTTTTGGTTTTGCTAGTACAGTTGACAGCACCTCCACAAATGCTGTTGGTCACAAATGAAAATCCTAGCCTGAAGAGGCTGATGGAAACACTTGCCATGGTTTTGAACAAGGCCTGTGTTTTGCCAGTGTTAGTTCTTTTCTCTCAAACCAGTACCAGCAAAATGGCAACAAATTATGAAATGCTGAAATATAGCTAAAATATATGAAAAAGTGTATTTGCATATTAAAAACAGGGCTCTAAATATATGGAAATCACTGAATGGTTTGGGCTGGAAAGGACCTTGAAGATCTAGTTCCAATTCCTTTGCCATGGGCAGGGGCACCTTCCACTAGATGAGGCTGCTCAAATCTCTGCCCAGTCTGGCCTTGAACACTTCCACGGATGGGGCATTCACAGCTTCCCCAGGCAACCTGTTACAGCAACGAACCAGGTTTTGCCTGTCAGTGGCTCTACCGATGAAATGGAAAACCTGAGAAATCAGCATCCTTCGTCAGTGGCTGATCAGACCCTTTGGAAGGCAACTGAGAAGCAACAAAATAAAACCTTCCTGATGGGGTGAAGGTGTTATCATAACCACTTAAGGAGGAAGCGGTTGAACCTCAAAACACAGGGATTTATCCATCTTCTGCCGGTATTTTTCACAGAACTGATATGGGGTGGGGGGTGGCCCAGGGCTCACCCTGCCAGAGGCAAACGACATGCCCTGTACCCAAAACACACTAATTTGTCTGCGCGCTCGCAGCTCGCTGACGTAAAACTTTTCGAGGGGGCAAACCAAAACGTCCCGAGCTCACGTGCGCTCACGGCACCTATAGGCAGGTCCCCCCTCCCCCACAGCTCGTCCTCTTTTCCTGCTCGGGACGACGGCACTGCGCGAAGCACGCAGCTCTCCGGGACATGGAGTCCGAAGGGAAGTAAGGCTGCGGGTGGCACGCAAGTAAACAGGAGTAGTCACGGGGCCTCCTCGACAGCGCTCTGAGGGGAATTCATCGGAGATTGGCAGTAGGCCAGCCAAGTGGAAGACGACATTTCCATCCTGCCTCCGCGGATTGGCTAGTGCGGGGAGCCGGAGGGCGGGACGGGCAGTGGCGGGACAATTCGTACGGCAGTACATTCCTGGGCCCTGACAGGTCCGGAGAGCGGCCGTTGAGAGCGCGCGCTGCTGCCCCTCTTCTCCGCTCCGTGGTCCGACGTGGCTCTGCGGTTGTCGGGGGCAGCCGCTGCCGGGATTAGACGCTCCTCGCTAAATCCTTTGCTGCGTTGAGGCGGTGGCGGCGGCTTTAGCCCTGAGCTCCCCTTCCACCCCCCCGCGTCCAGCTAAGACGCGCTAATCGCAGGCGCCCAGCTCGGCCAGGGCCGCCGGGCCTGGGCCCGATCTCGGGCAGTGGTCTCTCTCCATCTCCTCTCGGGCGCAGCCATGGAGCAGCGGCGGGCGCGGCCGCGTTACTGCGCCCCGTCTTCGCCACCAGGTCGCAGCGGAAGGGAGAACAAGGGGCTCCGTCGGAAAGGCCCGCTGGGGACCGGGAGCGCTGGCGGGTTTGAGGAGTCGGTGACGGACGGCAGGAAGCCCAAATTCGTAAGTACGAGTCGATCCTAAAGGCAGCAAGTTCCCTCTGGGGTGGCTGTAGCAGACCGCCTGAGGTGTGGGCCTGCGCGACGTTTGGGCCCGTCGGCTACTGATTTGAACCGGCAGGCCGCCTCCCTGGCGGGCCCGCGCTGAAGGGCCCAGCCGTGCAGCGGGCTTGTCCAATACTACTCCGGGGGCGGTCAGTGATCTAGAGCCCAGTGACAGACTGGGGTGGGGAGGCGGGCAGGAATGTACGGACTACGAAAAGGCGCTATTGACTTCACCTGGGCTTCAAAGAATGAACTTGGACACTCCAGCTCGCCTCTCCTTTGCCGATATGGCAAAATATAGAAGGACACTTGGTGCCATGGTCTAGTCTTGAGGTCTGTGGTAATCGGTTGGACTTGATGATCTTTGAGGTCTCTTCCAACCTTGCTATACTGTGATACTGTGTGATACTGTGACACGGCTTTCTTTTGCAGCAGTGTTTTCCGGTCTCTCCATCAGAAAGCTTTATTTTCTCACTCACTCTTTAACAGCTGTAGGTGTAAGGGGAGCACAACAGTTTTATAACTCTTAAATGATGTTACTGTTAATAGAACTAGATTTTTTTAGAATTAATTTTTATTTTGGCGATGTAGACTGTATGACGAAAAATTAAGTCTTAGATGTCAACGCAGCAAAGTATTCTCCCTAGCCCTGCTTTTACAGGCTTTCAGCTAGCGCTCCAAGAAACTGGGAAACTCAAAATGGCTAATAATTGTCCACAAGATAAATGTGTCTGCAAGATGTGCTCTCACTGAAAAAACACCCAAAATAGATTTTTTTTTTTTGTTTGGACTTAATGAAATTAAAACCTACAGGTTTTGTACCTACCACATGCAGAGCAGATGCAGGTTAGTCTTCATCTGGCTCTGAGTCTGCCTGCTCTAAGCTGCATTATGTGCTTACGAAATAGATAGTGTAATAACATAATGTACGGTAGATTCTTGTTTCTAAGACACCTTTGTGCAGTATTCATTACTTGAGTGTCTGACACTTAAACACAAGTTCAAGAAAGTTATCCCTAAAGTGATACCAAACAGACTGTCCAAATCAGGTTTGGAAGGTCACAACTTCCTCCTGGCATTCCTGTTTCTTGGAATCCTTTTCATATTGAGGCTGTTTTTGCATGTTAGAGTGGCAGTATATGAAACTGACCAAGAGATACTTGTTTGTCTTCATAAATAGCTATGTATCTACTTGGGGTGCATGCATTTTAGTCATTTGGGTGCCATGGATGGATGTACTTCGATATAGGATCCCTGAGTAAAAATCTGTACAGTCTACTCAGTCTGAAAGGACAGCTAGTGTTACTGGTGTATGACGTTGTGGTTGGGTTATTCCTGTGGTGAGTGGGAGACACAGCACTGTACGTGATTCAAGAGCGTTTAGTTATTGATACTTTAACAACCAAGTGTTTACACAGTAAGGATATTGCAACAATTTTCACTTCCCATGTGTGTTAAAACAGAAATAGAGTGTTGCCATCATGGTCACTTTTAAATACCCAACCATCTGTTAAAGTAGAAATAGTGTAGAGGGAGTATAAGACAGCTAAATATGTGATACAAGCCATTGAGTTTTTTTCATAGATGGTGTCTGATTAGCTTTTCAATGAAAGAAGGCCATCTCTTTGGTGCAGGTGAGCTTATTTGACAATGTCTAGGCTTTACAGGGTAGACATGAGTCTTGATCTACTCGAGGGCAGGAAGGTTCTATAGAGAGATCTGGACAGGCTCGGTTTATGGGCTGAGTCCAGTGGTAGGCTCAACGAGGTCAAGTGCCAGGCCCTCCGCTTCAGTCAACCCTATGCCACACTACAGACTTGGAGAAGAGAGGCTAGAAGGCTGCCTGGTGGAAAAGGAACTGTGGGTGTTGGTTGATAGCCAGCTGAACGTGAGCCATCAGTGTGCTCAAGTAGCCAAGAAGGACAAAGCTTGTGTTGGAAATAGTGTGACCAGCAGGAGTAAGTAGGTGGGTGATAGCGCCTCTGTACTTGGCACTGGTAAGGCTACAGTTCAAACACCACATTCAGTTTTAGACCCCAAGTTACAAGAAGGACGTTGAGTTGCTCAAATGTGTCCAAAGATGAGCACAAAGCTGGTGGAGGGTATACAGAGTAAGTCTTCTGAGGAGTGGCTGAGGAAACGGGTTGTTTAGTCTGGAGAAAAAATAGGAGAAAGATGAGTGTTGGTCTCTTCTTCCAAGTAACAAGTGATAGGATTAGAGGAAATGGCCTCAAGTTGTTCCAGGAGAGGTTTAGATTGGAATTTAGGGAAAATTTATTCACCAGCTGTTATCAAGCACTGGGACAGGCTGCTTAGGGAAGTGGTTTAAACAGCATCCCTGGAGATGTTTAAAAGTTGTGTAGACATGGTGCTTAGGAACATCGTTTAGTAGTGGACTTGGCAGTGTTACATTATTGATTGGACAATGTCACCTGTATTAAGTTTATGATTTTTTTGTACATTCATCAAATGCGGATGAAATTGGCTGTTGCATTCAGTGAACTCAAGTCATCCAGATTGTATTAGTCTAATTTTCCTCCGTGTGAAAGGCATGAAAGTAGGTTCCAGTTTGGGCCCTTCCAGTCAGTACAACAGCAGATATGCTAATCTGAAGAATAATTTTATTACCTGACAAACCTTGAGGTGAAACTGGATTGCTGGTTGACAAGTTTGATATCGTTAACATGTAGTACCTCTTTTTCTTTCTTTTTTTTTTTTTTTCCCTTCCAAAGAAAATTCATTTAGCAGGAGGAAAATCTCTCTTTTTAAAACCCACTTCATTTGGAGGGGGAGTAGGAGTCTTTGGGCTAAACAGTTACAGTGGTTGATTCCAATCAAATGTCATCTTTAAGGACTGCCTTTCTGAATAAATAAGCTTCTCAGAAGTGAATGAGTTGTAAACCTCATCTTTATCTGTTCTTTTACCAATAATTTAAAACATTTTCTTTTTTTCTTTGTAGGGAGTGATGGTTAGTTTTGAAGCATGTAACAGCTTGACATTTTTTAGCACATCCAAGGTTTTGGAAGAAGGAGACTCTTAAAAGGGCAACACATATTCTAAGGCACTTCATCTTACTGAAAGCTCTTAACATTCACCTTCGAGGTGTGGGTGCTTTGTAAAAACAGGAAATAAATTAAGGATTGTAGATATTATACCTGTCTTCTACGTATACATTGAGCAGGAAAGTTTTAAAATCTGATGCAAGGTGGGTAAGAAGCAGTTGCTTGCCACTTCTCTCCTTGATCTGCCCCCTGCCTTGGAAAAGTTTGGAAATCATAAAAGTACTAGGTTACGTGACTTCCAATTGCACTTTGCTGGGGACTACATCTTGTACTGGTAGTCTTTAAAAGGTCAACTTCAATTTCTGCCTTGAGTCAGAGGTGTTTCTATTAATTTCAGTATACCATGGACCTGTCTTCAGTAACTTCTGTGTTACGTTTTTGGTAGGATTTTTTATGAAGTCAGGATGGCTTTCTTGTTTTCACCTATCTGTTACAAATAGACAAATTAGCATTTGTATTTAATGGTGTCTGTAAATCAAAGAAAGATGTAGTTAAGAGCAAAAGCACTTCCATTTTTCTGGCACAGGGTAGAAAGGTAAGACCGATTTGTGTCAATATCTTTAATTACGAAGTGACTGAATTATTGCTGCAGTTATATTGCTGTATAAGACCTTGAATCTAAATTAGTCTTTTAAAGAAATGATTGCTCGACAGATGTTACCTAAACTACTTTATTGCAGCTTTGTAAAATTGTAAATTCCTCATGCTGTTATTTTTGTTGGCATGAATTAACAGTGTGGGTTATGATATTAAATTTTAGTGCTGTATTCTAGCACTTTGTTATATAATCTTACCTGTAAGCACCAATTTTGAGTTTAACTCATCAATGTCTAGAGAATATCACTGTGTAGAAACTGTCATGTTAAGATAATTTTGCCCCTGATTGCTTTTCAAACTGCTTGCCAGGCAGCAGAGAAAGTGTATGATAAAACCATTAAATAAATGCTGAAGTAGTGTATTGGAAATTAAAAGTAGGAAATGCTGTGGGATTATACAGCAGTTTATAAATTCCCCTAGCAGACCGAGATACCAAAATTACTGAGGGAATACTGTGACAAAGGAGTAGTATTCACTGTAATCATCCAATTTACATCTCTCTGAGTCTACTTTTCTGGTTGTGTTTTTCCTGAAGAATATCCTTTGGGAAAAAGGCAGCTAGTGTTGAATCTTTTTGGCGATAGAATTAATGGCAGTGTGTGAGGAGTTCTTTCTCACTTTCTAATTTAAAAAGGTACAGAGGGGATTATGTGGTTATATGTACATTGTTAGTCTTCATTTATCTAGTTTCAGCATTCAGGCTTAAGTTAACTTCTAAAACTCATTGCATCTTGCTTAAACCTTCTCCTTTAAAAATTTTCTTTATGTTTTTTTCCTCATAGCTACATGTAGGCTCTTATTAAGATGTCAAAGAAGATGTACTCGTGTGATGTTTTAGAAGAGGTATAATATGTGTATATGTGTATTTTTTTCTGTAAGTAAAGGAAAAAATGAAAATCTCAAAATGTAGTTACTCAACTATGGGATTTTTAACTTTTTTTTTTTTTTGTAATTTGAAGTACTGCAGTGTGGTGGAGGGCATCATGCATGTTGATATTGTTAGCTGTCTGAATTCCTGTTACTTCACATGCCTGAGACTTCTCTCGCATTGGCAGTGGTGTATGGCTGGGAGCTTGTTTGTCTTCTAATTCTATTTATGATCAACAAATCGGACTGTGTCTGCCTTTGTGGCATAGTAACAATGTCCATCTCAGCCAGGCATGATCTGAGTTCAAGTATCAAACATACTGGTTTTAGACATGCTTTTTTAATTCAAGAAGTCAGGTGATCATTTAGATGGAATTTTGTTTGTAAATGTGCATGTGGAAAGATAAATAAATGTAATCACAGATCAGACTAGTACTGCTGATCCAATTAAATGACATTTCTGATTTCTTCACTGTCTTCAGCAGAGATAATTGTGTCAGATTGCTTACTTTCTTCAAGAATGGTACTTCTATATGCTCTTCCTAATTATGATTCAGCTTGTTGTTTGGCCTAGCAAGAAGAAAGATGCACTCCTGTTCCTTAATCACAACACTTCTATAAATATAATGCTATTAAAAGATCAAATCTGATAAAATTTGTACTTTTTTGTTTTTCCAAGACCACATATACTCTTCTGCGTCTCTGTATCCTTGAATGCTACAAATGACCAGGAAAAATTGCAACGCATTTTATTTCGTACAGCTTTACCAGAAGAGAACAACTTGGTGAGGGAGAGGGGAGAAGATCACTCCAGTTCTTGGGTTTTAACCATCCCTTCTGAATGAGAACTATTGTAATAGAAAAATCACAGAATAAGTCTTTGGAGATGTCTAACTTAAAGTTAGCTTTCTAATGTCAGAGTGCTGAAAGATCTGAACATTAGATTGTAGTTTGCCCGGTATTTCTCCTCCTTTTTATAAAGAAATCTCCAAATATAATGCCACCAGTGTTGACATGAGTGCTGGTTAACCAAGGTCACTTATTTGCAGCATAGACTTATGAACCAGACCCCACAACACTGCCTAAAAAGGTCTTATGCTGTTTAGACTAGGTCTTATAAAATTTAGACTTCTGTGTTGTACATAGTAAGACAAAGACACAGGAGCTCAAATCTGTGTATTTGGTTTCTTAAACCAGATTAGTTTAATTGGTTGTGTGGTAGTCTTTATTCACGTATTAGTCTGGTAATCTGGGTGAGTAGATGTTCTGATACACAAAATGAGGAACTTTTTTACTCTTTACTGTGATAAATTCCATTGCTGAATTTCACAGCTTATTGAAAGCTACAATTCCGGCTTGAACTATCCGTTAACTTTTGCCTTTTTCAAACAAAACCTGAATCTGGAAAATACTTCCTTGATTCCATGGTTGATGATAGTCTTTTGTACAGAGCAGTTGCAGAACATCCATCATCTCTTCCTAAGTGGAAATGAACATGATGTTGTGCTTCCTGTGTCTGTTTAGTGGAATGTACATAAATTTGACATGAACCTCAAACTTCCACCTCAAAACATAATGCAGAAGATTTTCATTCTAAGGTTACTCAATCTCCTGCCATGTTACAGGAGCTTCACAATGAAATAGTTGTACATTTTAAGGCATAGTGATTTAAATAGTGTTTGAAAAAGGGTTGCATTTTTAATATTCTTTTCTACCAAGTTGCTGTGTAATACCACACGTTAATTTTTTTTTTCTCTAGCAGTTTTGATCAGTTAAGGATAAAAGTGTTATGCCAGCAACTTGTTAAATGTAAAATTTTGAGCCCCTGCAAATGACAGAAAATAATGTTTGTGCTGTCTTTGTAGGTATTTAGGATACTGGAAAGAGCAAGTCATAAAATGAAACTCTTGCATGTGTGGGGATGCAGATCTTCAGTCTCCTAACTAGATTGAAGTATTTTCACTTTGTTGCTTTCATTTATTAGAAACTCTTATTTGTTAGAATGTGAAACCTGAGTGTTGTAAAAGTTCCATACTGACCTAGCTCCATATTTTTTTTTTTTTGGTAATTTTTGATAGCAGAACTTACACTGTGTAACTGAGTACGGACTGTCTCCTCACATTTCACTTGCTTTTTGTTTTTAACTTCATAGTTGTTCATAAAGTGTTTCTTTTTTAGCTTCTTGAAAGTGTTCAGAGTAGAGCTATGATAGAATAGTATTTGAGGGAAGAGGAGCCAGAGATGGTATAAGTACTGATACCTAAGTATTATTGAATTGGTAATGACAAAGCAAGAAGTTCCAAATTGGAGTAATTTGGATATAGCAATTGACAGTTGCTTAGCTGTTGCCAAGCTTTGTAAACTTGTCAGAGGAGTCTAAGAATAGGATGAGTCATCTCACTAAGTATGTGACTTCACATTCTTCCCATTTGCTTGCCAAGTCTGTTCTCAGCCTCTTTATGAATCTATAAATGGGATTCCTGCAACACTGACTCATCAGTCACCAATGTTCTTTAGCATTGCTCTTTGGTTTTGTGCAAGGGCTGTGTGTCTTGAGACTTGCTGTGTTGATAAATGTGCAGTGGAGAGCAAAACAGTTCAGAAACTGTTTCATCCAGCAGTAACTGATCTGTAGATTTTTGGATGTCATCACTAATTAATGCTTATGTCAGTTTCTACTCATAACCTTGTGCTCTGATCACATAGGCATTGCTTGATAGTACTCATCAGTCTTACTTGTTTCAGTATGGCAGCTCAGCAGACAGTTTTGAACTGTTGAGGAACTGTATGTTGTTCTGTTGAGTTTAAAATCTGTGGTCCAATTCCATGGTGGTTTCCCTAAAGCCATTCAGAGAAAATGTAATTCTAGTACCTGGATTATAAGAAAATGTTCTACCATAGCTAGCTATAAAGTACAATAAAACACAACTTGTTTCAAGGTATGCTTGGCTTATGTTCTTCTGGTATTAATCTAAGGATCAGATTCCATTTTTTAATTTCTTTTTTTTTTTTTTAAATCTTCACTGTATTGTTAATTTACTATGCACTGTAAGCCGACATTGTACAACTTGCCAAGAAATGACTAATTCTGGCATGATTCAATAATGTTTAACTTGAGTCTTGTTTTGAATAACAGTAACTGAGACTTGTTTTTTTTTTTTGTTTGAGGCTTTTTGTTGCTTTTTTTACTGCACATTTGTAACATGAATGGTTTTCTGTTTGATTTACAGCACTTACATATCAAGACACTGACAGATGATGTGGTAAGAAAAGTTTTGCTTTGGCTATGCTAAGCTAATAACCTCACTGTTAATATCCTTATTGATACAAGAGACTGCCTCATTTTAAGATTAATTCAGTTAATTGGCAAAGCCTCAGCAAACTTAATTGTAACCTATGCAATGCAAGCAGCAAAAATCTATGGATGGCTTTGAAGCATGCTCTAATCATGGTTAAATGAGCTTGACACAGGTAATTATGTCAATTTACATGCAGTATAGTTAAGATATCTGTGATTGCTTGTTTAATAATGAAGATTGCATGGCTAGCTTAAAATACCATGTTTAACAAACTTAATGGTTTCTTGTAAAATTCTTTAATGCTTGTTTCGAACAATGTTAGGTATATTCAGTGTCATTCTAACACTGTTTCTCAAACTCGATCTGTCTCCATCTCAGCAAGTGAGGTTCTGTATCACAACATAGATTTCTTTTTTTTTTTTGCTGTTTCAGTTACCTATTTCATTGTACTCTTCTTTTGTATGTAAGAGTAGTTTTTCTTAAATTTTTTTTTACATTTTACAAGTTATGTTTTACAAAGTCTTTGAGTTTACCTTGGAAGTAAAGTCTGTACTATAGGCATCTAAAGATCAACTGTTATGACATCAGTGCTCTACAAACTTCATGCTAAAGTGCTCCTGTGCATAGCAGAGAGCTTTAAGTGTAGAGAGTTTTATGTTGGACAATGTGCAACATGCTCGTGCTGAGAAACTGCCATTTCCTGGCTTAAATCACCCATTGTTATTTCTTTAATGGGCTTTCATGGGCTGGAAATGGTTATTAAGAACTTTTAATCTGAGTTTATAATACAATTTGGATTTTATAAACTCGTACTCTGTCTGGGAGAGCTGAGAAATATTCAGTTTTGTCAGGGCAAAAGTATTTTTTGGTAACCAGAACTTAATTTTGATAGTGTCAAGTAAGGTTTGTAGTCTGGATGTGCAAGGGTTTTGTGCTTTGTGGTGGTTTGGGGTTGTTTCTGTAGTGGTTTGTGCTTTTCTTCTTCTCAACTTCTGAAATTTCTCAGAGCATACCGAAGGCCCTTTCACAGACTAAAGAACTGTCACCTGCAAAATAGTGCGAAATTGTCCACATTATAAATTCATTTATTTAAGAGAAATTATAACTGTTTAGTAAAAAGGCTAACAGTAACAGTCGTCCTTCTGGAGAAAATGCCTGCCCATGGCTTGGATGGGTGAATGCTTCACTGCATTAAAAACTGGCTGGATGATAGGGCTGAAAGAGTGGTAATGAATGGAGTTAAATCCAGTTGGTGACTGGGCAATAGTGGTATTCCCTAAGGCTCACAGAATCACAGACCATTAGAGGTTGGAAGAGACCTCCTGAGATCGAGTCCAATGCCCCTGTCAAAACAGAATCACCTCGGATAGTTGTTGGGGAGGGGTAATTA
>WBNM01032627.1:0-38231 GCA_013399055.1 Ramphastos sulfuratus | reverse complement strand
CTGGGCTGCATGAGGGCACTGCTGGCTCCTGGGGAGCTTCTCAGCAATCAGTAGAATTTTTTAGCAGCAGGGTCTGGAGTGGCAAGAAGTATCTGTGAGCAAGCTCCAGAAGGTCTATGTGCACTTGTATTTCAAAAAGAGATCAAAATATTGAGTTCCCAAGTTCCCACAGAAGTGTCATGTTAAACAGGGAGGATTGCTTGAAGGCAATCAAAACATTTCTTTTGATAAAAGTCCAAATAATCAATTTTACATGCTGATAGAACTAAAGCCACAGTTTTCCAAGGAAAACTCTAACCCATCCAATTCCAGCCTGACTCTGTGAGCCTCTTGGATGTTCTCTAAATGAAATGCCACTGCAAAGGAGATACTCCCACAAAAAATAATGATTTTTGAGGAAATAACTCTTTTTTTTCCCTCCCCTCCAGGGGAATACTTTGACTGGCTGTATTTAGCAGCTTGTTTTTGCACTTCCCCTGCAAAACTCAAAGGCATTTGTGTGGAAGGCCAAGTGCCACATCGTGGAGCTGAATCCCACCATGCTACAGATGATACAGTAGGTGCCCAGGACTGAGATTCCTCCTTGTGCTGATGAAGGTTGAGTCATAAACCCAAATCAGGTCTTGATGTGCAAAACCTCTTCCAAGCAGGCTGAGAAGATGTCTCATTTCCCCTTCTGCCCCTCATCTACCAGCCTCCATCTGGTTATCTTCTGTGTACATCAGAGGCACTTCTGTTGTCAAAGCTTGCAGAGCACTTGTCTCAAGGTTTGTTTGGTGCCAGGGACTGGAGGCATTACTGCAGATAACAGCATCACCTGGGAACATGCTGAGCACTTCCTCACTGCCTTTACAAAGTCTCTTGCAGAGCTACTCCTTTTGCCTGTGAAGCTGCAGCAAGGAGACAGCATAATCCAGAACTGCTCAGGATTATGTGTGCAGTTCTGGAGCCCCCAGTTCCATAACTGTTGGAGCAGTCCAGAGGAGGCCACCAAGATGCTCAGAGGGCTGCAGCAGCTCTGCTATGAGGGCAGGCTGAGAGAGTTGGGGCTCTGCAGCCTGGAGAAGAGAAGGCTTCCAGGAGACCTTGGAGTGGCCTTCCAGGATCTGAAGGGGGTTCCAGGAAGGCTGGGGAGGGACTATTGACAAGGTCTTGTAATGACAGGAGGAGGAGGAATGGGTTTAAACTGGCAGAGGGGAGATTGAAAATGGATGTTAGGAGGAAGTTGTTTGCAGTGAGGGTGGTGAGACACTGGCACAGGTTGCCCAGGAAGGTTGTGCAGCACAGAATCACAGAATGTGATCTTTTGATCACATTCTGTGCTCCTGTGCTCCACAACCTCCCTGGAGGTGTTCAGGACCAGGATGGATGAGACCCTGAGTGACCTGTTCCAGTGGCAGGGGGCTGGAAGTGGATGAGCTTTGAGGTCCCTTCCAATGTAAACCATTCTGTGATTTTATGATTCAAGGATCAGCCAGGACACAAACAGCCCTCTGAAGACAGGCAGGTCCTGTTCTTGCAAGGCACAAACCCAGGAGCCTGGGCTTGCAGTATTTGTCATGGAAGTGCTGGGAAACCAGAGACAAGGGAGAAATTCTGCCCTGCCATGAGCAATGTGGGGTCTGTGTTCCCTGACTGCCTGAGCAGGGCTCTTCAAACCAGGTTTGTGGTACCAAAGTTGACAGCTCTAATGGCATGCTTCATCCTCCCAATACTCTCCTCTCCTGACCAGCTTCATCCTCCCAATACTCTCCTCTCCTGACCAGCTTCATCCTCCCAATACTCTCCTCTCCTGACCAGCTTCACCCTCCCAATACTCTCCTCTCCTGACCACCAGACTGCTCTTTGCTGACTCCAGCAAGCACACATCCTGCAGCACGCTCTGGTTGCAAGCAGAGGAGCACCAGACCACAAACCTGAGCCAAATTCTTTTGAGCCCTAACAACTACTTCCTGATGTTCAGCCACTGTGTAGATCACCTGAGGCTTGAGGATCTGAGCAAATCTGGTGCTGAGCTGAGACCTTCTGCTAAGTGCATTCCTGGATACACAACAACCTTCTGAGCTTAGAGCTCCTCAAGACTTCTTCGTTAATCGCTGCCTTGGATCAAGCCCAGGCTCAGACCACAACCAGGCTGGGCTTGGGGAGGCTGCCCAGGGTCACACCATCTGTGGGACAGACACTGTGTCAGCAAGGCTAACCCAAGGTCCAGGGACAGCCAGGAGGGAGGGCTGAAGAGGGCAGATAAACTTACCCAAGTGGATGGCACCCATCTATGAGTCCTTTCTAATTAAAGCAGGACTCGCAGCACAGCCACAGCCCTGCTGCTAATTAGGGAGGGCTGAGCACTGACACATTAACTTCCAGGTCTCAAAACATTAACTCTACCAGGTGTAATATCTTCTAGGTGATATAAAGGTTAATAATCTGCATCCACAACAGAATCCAGCTCAGTAAATAGCCAATTAACTGAGTTCTGCCAGAGGCAGCAGCAAAATTCAAGGTCTAGGATGGCTGAAGGGAAGCCCCAAAAAGCTGAGTGTGATGCCTGCTGGTGTGCACACCCACCCTGGGGGACAGCAAGGGACCTGTAAGGAACAGCCAGCAGAGCATGCAGGAGTGATGCCTTCAGAGGGAGCCTGGCTCCAACAGCAGCAGAAAGCAATAAAGTGAAACCATAGAATCATAGAATGGTAAGGTTGGAAGGGACCTCAAGGACCATCTAGTTCCAACCCCCTGCCATAGGCAGGGACACCTCCCACTAGCACAGGTCACTCAAGGCCTCCTCCAACCTGGCCTTGAACACCTCCAGGGAGGGAGCAGCCACAACCTCCCTGGGCAACCTGTGCCAGTGTCTCACCACCCTCACTGCAAACAACTTCCTCCTAACATCCACTTTCAATCTCCCCTCTGCCAGTTCAAACACTCAGGGCCTCCTCCAACCTGGCCTTGAACCCCTCCGGGGGGGAGCAGCCACAACCTCCCTGGGCAGCCTGTGCCAGTGTCTCACCACCCTCACTGCAAAGAACTTCTTCCTAACATCCAGTTTCAATCTCCCCTCTGCCAGTTCAAACCCATTGCCCCTTGTCCTGGCATTGCAAGCCCTTGTCAATAGTCCCTCCCCAGCCTTCCTGTAGCCCCCTTCAGATCCTGGAAGCCTACTATATGGTCTCCCTGCAGCCTTCTCTTCTCCAGACTGAAGAGCCCCAAATAATAAAGGATTTTTTGCTGTCAACATTTAGCATAACATTTTTTTTTCCCCTCCCTCCTTCCAAACTGTTCTCCAAAGCTTCTGTTTGAAAGTGAATTCAAAGCAAGAGTGGCTGGCTTCAAGTTGTGTGCAGTAAAATGGAAGGTTTGCTTCCCCCTCCCCCCTAACTTTTAATCTTTGTTTTTGTCCTCTGCCTTCCAGAAGAGGGAATTGGAAGAGGGAAATGGAACAAACAAGGAACAACTGAATATTCAACTCAGTTTGAATGTAATTGCCTCATTTAGCATAATTTTCTAGAGGCTCAGGAGAAAATGACTCTTTTCATTCAACAGATTTGAAACATGTAAAAATAAGGGGTCAAGAAAGTGCCACTTTTACTCTGGCCAAGGCAGCAGCCAGAAGAAGGGGACATGGACACCAGCATGTTCTCACCAGTGTGCCATACTGCTGGCCAGAGCCTTGCCACTGCTTTCTTTTGATGGAGATGGAGGGAGAAGCCTCTGCAGCTCTTGGAGCAAGAACAGCTGCAGGGGCCCAGGGTGCTTTGCAGGGCTCAGGCACTCCACTGAGCTGTTGCTATTTCAGCTGAAAGCTCTCATTTTCCCTCTCCACAGCTGAACTGACACAAAGAGTGTCAGCCACGTTCATCACCAACAAGACACCCAGCACTTTCCCTGACTGCACAGCTCATGTTCCCTCTGAGCTTCCAGGTGGTCAAGTTCCTCCATTCTGCCACCATACAGGATGTCCTCATTCTCCCTCTCCTTTCCTGCAACCACTGAACTTCATCTTTCCCTTCCCAAAAATCTGCCTTACCTTCTTTGTCACACTACTTCTGCAGCAGGACCTGTCCTCTGAAGGCACTGCATGTGCCATGGAACATGTTTAGCTCCACTGCAAATTCTAGAATGGCTTAGGTGAGAAGGGACCTCAGAGATCATCTACTCCAACCTCCCTGCCATGGGCAGGGACAATTCTCAACTGGACTCAGCTGCTCAAGGTCTCATCCAACCTGGCCTCCAACACCCACAGGGAGGAAGCATCTACAGCCTCTCTGAGCAGCCTATTTCAGAGTCTCACCACCTTCATACTGAAGAACTTAGAACCATAGAATGGTAAGGTTGGAAGGGACCTCAAGGATCATCCAATTCCACCCCCCTGCCATAGGCAGGGACACCTCCCACTAGCANCAGCTCTAAGATCCCCCCAGAGTCAGTCTAGTCTGGGCTGAACAACCCCAGCTCCCTCAACCTGTCCTCATAGCAGAGGTGCTCCAGCCCTTGGATCATCATTTTCAGCCTCAACATCAAATCTCCAACCCAGAAGCCTCAACTCTGCTCTTACTAAAAGTGGAAGCTTCCTGGGAGAGACAGAGCACCAAGGCCAGGCAGCCAAGCTGCCAGCACCAAAGAGATCATCCAGTGAGACAGGAAAAGAATGAAAATAGTGTTTTTAATATCATTTACAGCAAACTTACATTTTGTATTTCACATCACAGAGTTCTAAACTGCTCATCTGGAAAATATAAGCTGCAAAAATACAGAACACAGTACTCAAAATATATCGAGCATGTGGTTTCTCTTTTCTTTTTTTTACTCTCTTCTTTTTTTCCCCTCTCCCCAAATCAATTGTGCAGTGAAACATCTCCTCTTCCAAACCAGGTTTGGGTTTATTTTGGAAGTGCTGCTGAACATCTGCAAAATTACCAGCACATTTCTAAGATCTTTCTGAGGACCACTTTGCCTTGGGCACTGTAGGAAAAAACTAACCTAGAGCCCAAGGCAGGAGAGGCAGCTGGGACCATCCAGGTCCCACACATGCTGTTACAGACCATCTGTTATGTCCTGTGCAGGAGGCATCACAGAATGGTTTGGGTTGGATCTCCAAAGGTCACCCAGTCCAACCCCCTCTGCAGTCAGCAGGGGCATCCTCAACTAGATCAAGTTGCCCACAGCCTTCTTGAGCTTCACCTTGAGTATCACCAGGCATGGGGCCTCAACCACCCCCCTGGGCAACCCGTTCCAGTGTTCCACCAAAGAACCTTTTTGACAGACAACCACCCACAGAGCTGCTCTGCCCTGATGATCATGAAGAGCAGCAACAGTGTGAGGGACAAACAGCACTGACTGGTCTACCAGAGAGGCAGGCAGATGCTGCTCCAATATTGTGGGCTCTGCACACAGCCCAGTGAGGGAGTTTTGAGCAATAAATGTGACAAACTAAAGGAGGTGGTCCTGCTCAATCAATGTGGAAGCACCCTCCACACACTGACAGAAAATTACATCCACAGACCAGCTGCAAACACTTGCCAGAGAATTCCTGAGCTTCTGAAGACTGAAGAAAACTCTCACCAAGAACCTGGTTAAGCATTGCTTAACTTGTGGCAGACCTGCCTCACTGAAATGTCTTAATTTGGTTATTACACCACGGAGAGACATGAGGGTGGAGAAGGGAGCAGGTCAAGGAACAAAATAAGTTCCTATTATTCTTATAAGGTAAAAAGAAAGGCCTCTCCATGTTGGCCAGAGCCACAGAGAGGCCAGCTGGTTGAGTTTAAACCAGGATAACTCCATTCTCATTCTGCTTTGAATTTTAAACTCTCAAATTTGCTCAGCTGCAGCTAAGAGTTCTCCAGGGTGGAGAAATAACTAAGTTACAGAGGCAAGGCTGTGCTCCTGACCAGCCTCTGCATCAGGAAAAAGAGTAAAGAGAAATCAGCTAGCCCCAAATCTGGCTTTTCTTCCATGATGAATGAAGCATGGCTAAGGAGTGGCTGAGCAGCACTGCTGCTTCTGCTCACAGAGCTCACTGAATTAAGAGCTGCTCCCCTCCTGTGTGTTTCAGGCTGCCCCCACTCCCTTCCCTCTGGCTGGTTTTCTTATGCTGCTTGTGCCTCAGCTATACAGGGCAAAAGGAACTGTAACATTTCCTTGCTGCAAACATTTCCCATCTAATGCCATTTATGCATCTCCATCTCACACGACCCCAGATGTCCCTGTGCCTGGAATGTGATCCAAGTACAAACAGCAGGGGAATGAAAAAAAAAACCAAACAAACAAACCAAACCACCAACATTGCTGCAGACTGCATTTGACTTGTATCAAAATCCTAATGAACACCACGTTTATTGTACTTTATTTACATGGTAGTCACGTATAATACAATACAATACAGGTTCCATTTGCAGTGGTAGGCACTATGGGTTTTAAAAGGTCACAGCTCTTCTCCTGCTCCCATCCCCACCCCTCCTCCCTACGGATGTGGTACCCAAGCGAACCCAGGGCTCCCTTTTGCAACAGTCCCAGTGCTGCTGCAGCCTGCTCACCAAAGCCTGCTTGGAGATAGCTCCTTGCACCAGTCCCAGGGCTACTGCAGCCTGCTCACCAAAGCCTGCTTGGAGATAGCTCCTTGCAACAGTCCCAGTGCTGCTGCAGCCTGCTCACCAAAGCCTGCTTGGAGATGGCTCCTTGCAACAGTCCCAGTGCTGCTGCAGCCTTCTCACCAAAGCCTGCTTGGAGATGGCTCCTTGCAACAGTCCCAGTGCTGCTGCAGCCTGCTCACCAAAGCCTGCTTGGAGATAGCTCCTTGCAACAGTCCCAGTGCTACTGCAGCCTGCTCACCAAAGCCTGCTTGGAGATGGCTCCTTGCAACAGTCCCAGCGCTGCTGCAGCCTGCTCACCAAAGCCTGCTTGGAGATGGCTCCTAGCCCAGGGCAGCCGATGGGAGCTGCTTTCAGATGCTAACGTGGCGACTCCCACACTTTGGGTGGTCACGGACCACTGGCAATCAGTTATGCATAGCCTCATCACCACGCTTTGCACTGAAAACATTGTGAAGGCAATGTAGGGGCTGCAGCCGAGCTACAGCCCTCTGAGCACAGCTTACAGGCCACCTGTGATCAGCAAGAGCACAGTTTTGGTCCTGCTGCACATCAGGCTAAGAAAACGGTTGTGAGTCTTCATGAGGGATCATCGTCCTCTGCTCAGGCAGAAAGCATCACGGGTGAAGGACAGGGGAGACTTCTTCCTTTCAAGTTGACACAGTTAAGAGTTGTGAGGCACCAAAATCATAGCACTAAGACGCGGTTTACATCGAGGGGTAAATGCTCTGGTGTTTGTGCGCCGCTGTGCTGCGAGAGGGAAGGGGCTCAGAGGGCTGAGAGATGCCTTTCACTGTCCTACCAGCTGGCAATTCACTTGGGAAGCAGTAGGATGTGTTAGGCTGTACGTGACTCCCGAGTCCCAGGAGACTGTTGCCTCCCATCTAAGAGCTGTGCAAACACAGCAAATAGCATTTGCACCACCTGCTTCACCTTAACACCAATTTGGTTTTGTCTGGGTTCATACCCTTCTCGTGTTTGCTTTCAGTAATTACACAAATGAAAGCACTAACTGGTAGGAAGGCTGGGAGAGGCAGAGAATTTCAAGCATCTGTGAGAGGCTATTCCTGGACCGTGGCTTGCGAGCTGGAAGGCAGAGCTTTGGCTATCCTTGGAGCAGCTTATGGCCAGGGGCCCTCTGCCCACTGGCACTGAGCAACGATCCTCTTACTCTATCCCTAATCACATATTTCTGAACTGAGTGTTTGCACTCATGAAAAAAAAAGTCTCAACCTAGGCAACTTGGGAAGCAGAAATTCCCCCCCTGACTTCTCTGTCCAGTCAGAACAAAGCAACGTGGATGAGTTATAAAGAAAGCTTTTCCAAACCCCTACAGATCACAGCTGCAGAAGTGACCTTGCAAACACACAGGAGGCATTGCCTGGGCTATCTTAGCAATTTGCCAGGAAGAAATAAAAGGGAAAGTTCATTTATGAAGTTGCTATAAATTTTTTTTTGCTGAGTTGGACTTGACAGGTTTCTTATTGCTTTCTGCCATTTGCAGACATCAACTTTATGTGGAACAAGCCCAGCACTACAAACTGTCAGGGTATTGCTAATCTTTTCCTTCCTAGAGTAGGACACTTTGCTCTGCCACGCTTGATCTGGACACAGTGGGGAAACATCCCAAACTCATAGCATCCCAAAGAGCCCATCCCTGGAGTCACTCCATTCATTAAAGCAAGGTTTTGACAAGTGAAAGAGCATGAAGACCACACACATCCATGATCCCATCTAAATGGATTCCTCTCTCCGTGTGGCTTCTCCTGAATGCCCTGTGCCTCTCAGGATGGATGCTCATAGCTGAGCTGCTGTGGCAAGACTGAAGGTGAAAACAAAGTGAAGCATGTTCATAGTCTGTCAAAGGAAAGAGGGATATTGCTTCTGAGGAGACAGAGCCTCCTTCTGCTCCACAGACAACGTTTGAAGATCTTACTTGGCATCACTAGTTAATAAAGTACCTAATGTCTAAGAGCTGCTGAAAGGCCAATATTTTTCAGTGAAGCAATTGTATTAAGACTCAGATTGGCTAGAAACGTCAATGGAATGATAGAGAACATCATTTGCAGCCTGGAAGTAATAGATTTAGTGTATAAAAGCAGAACAAACTATAGTATTTTGAGTGTATGTAACACTTAGTGAGACCTGCTGGCATCCCAGGCAGATTTAAATGCCAGTTGACAACTCCTCATATTGCCTTGGTAGAGCCAAGCTGTGCTTTGCCCTTGGGAGGGAGGAAGAACTGTGGCTGGAGAAAGCAAGCTGAGGGTCAGTTTGGAAGAAATGCCCACACACTGTGGGTCTCAGGGAGGTAGGGCAAGTTGGTCTATCCAGCAGCACCAAAAGGTGGATAAACCATCCAGGGACTCCAGCAGGCTCAGTTTGCAGTGCCCTGGTTGCTCCTCTCCTTCTCAGATCAATCTCGAGCTTCAGATAACCAAAGCTGAACCTGGCTCATGCCAAAGGTTCCTATCATACCATTGCCCATCTAATCAGCTGCTGCCTATGTTCACACCAGCTGTGTCTTGGCTGTCTTGAGGGGCACGTTGGAAGGAAAGGAGACAATTCAGAGTCTCCTGGAGTCGCTGCCAAGAAAAGAAAAAAGCCAAACCACAAACAAAAAAGTTGACTCAGAGCAGCAGCATGGGATGTTAGGAGAGGTGAACTCAGATTTAGGTAAGCAAAGCAAACCCTCCTAACACAGATGGGAACAGCCAGTATTATTGCTTATATTCAGGGTTGCCCCATGCACAGAAAGCATGTGAACCTTGCAGGCATTAAGCAAATCTAGAGAAAGATCAGCAGCAAAGCTGCTTCTGTTTGCCAAGGTAGCTCATGTGAAACCAGGGGGATATCTAAGCATGGCTGTGTCTAAAGGCAGAGCGAGTCTGGGAAGCCTCACCAACCAAGGAACAAAGCTGTTATCTCCTCAGTCCAGCAAAGCATTTGCATCTGTCTTCAGCACTGACAATTCCCCAAGTCACCTGCCCAGAACAAAGCAAACATCACACCAAGACTGCCCAAGTCTTAGGAAAACACTGATGCCAACGTGCCCAGCTGTGACAAGCTCACACACGGCAGCAGCAGCCATGGCTGACTCGGAGGCTAAAGCTTCACAGTGCTGGTAGCCTTCAGCCCTGGGGTTTGCTGCAGAGGGGCACTGCTGGTTGGCAGATGGAGTTACCTTTCTGTCTCCCAGGACCTCATTTACTGAGGAAAAACATGTCTAAGATATGAAGGCAAACCAGAAGGACGTTGCCTCCAAGAACACAAAACTTTGATGGGGATAGGAGGGACTCCAAATCTCATTAATTTCCTTAATTTTTAAAGATTTGTTGGTTTTTTTTTTTTCCCAAGAAAACCAAGCCAGTGCTTGTCAGCCATTTGGAAACACCCCCATCACTTTCCAAATGTCTGCAGGCCATCAGTTAACTTCTGAAGCATTCAGAAGCGTGGCTAACTCAGCTAATTAAAGTGAATTCCTCTCTGCAGCTTTCCCTTTTCACCTTCCCAGCAAGGTGAGAATCCAGCTGAGATTAACAGTAGCAGCGCTGAGTAGTTCAATGACTCTCACAGGGGTATGGCAGTGTGAGGCCCTTATTACTTGAATTCCCAAGGAATGGAAGGTTTGTCTAGATAATTCAAGTGGTGTCCTTTCAGGTCCCACTGTACATCCAAGATGTGCTGGGCAAAGTCAGAAAAATGGATGATCTCAGGGTGCATAAAAAAGGTGGTTGTGAAAATGCAGCCCCTTGTTAGCAAGGATGTGAGGAGACAGACTCTAGTGTCATCTGAACCACTTTTAGACTGGGGTCCCCTTTTTGATTCCCCTGGGGCAATGCCAGGGTGGCATCTGTGCAAAGGAAAGGAAACCCCAACCTGAAGTCATGCAAGGCAAGTGGACAATGCCACAGAGACTGCTAAATCTCAAGTGGTTTGTTGTTTTCAAGCATCCCATTCCTCAGCAGCCAGCCATGCAGGGAACACAGTGCTTGGGAATGTCGAAGGAACATTTCTGCTGAGACTGGAGGTCTCAACAAACCCCTGAATTTCAGTGCCCCTGAATATGAAGAAAAAAAGAAAAAAAAGTCCCACATTGGCTCTGGATGGCACAGCTCAGACCATGCCCCTGTTTGTTGCTCCCAGGAATGGGCATTTCCTAACTCCATCCTTGTTCTTAAGTTACCTGCACGGTTAAGGCAGTCGTGGGATGGAAGTGCTGACAGGAGAAGGCCCTTACTGCAGTTTGGGAAGTGAGGTGGGGGAATGATATCTGAGGCTCTTCATTTGTTCTCCTACAACAGAAATTGGATTGCAGGCAGAAGTGGTTTGTGGTGGTTTGAAAAATCAAGACAAAACCCAAAAAAGCCTGCTGGGATGGATGAAGGTTTTGGTCTGTGTGTGTTCTTCAAACTGAAAGCTCTGTTCTTGAACCTGTACCAAAGCACCAGCAGTAAAGCCCTTCGTGATGCAGGCATCTGATACACCATAAAAAAAGAGAAGAAAACAAAACAAGAGTGGGATGGGGAGAGAGCTTTTAAAAAAAGTTGCATTATCCAAAGGACTAAAAAGCAACTACCAGGCAGGAACTGCGAGTTACAGCTTAAAAAATAATGTGAGTAACCTCACTCAGCTGCGTCTCCTGCACATAAGAGGAGAAGAGATGAAATGAAAAGAATACAAAAAGAAAAATTTAAGTACCCTGGAGTCCTGTTTCTGTGACTCCAGGCAAGGGGGACTCCTGACTGCACTGACAAACCAAAGCTCTTGAACGCTGGGAATTTGTTTTGCATCGTGTCAGCCTGCTGTTCTCTCAGAGTCCAAGGTGAAGGAAGAGAAAAGAAAGGAAGGGGGTGTGGGGGGGGGGAACTTTAAAAAAAAAAAAGTGGAGGAGGTTGTAGAATTTCAAGCAATCAGACTTTTGAAAGGTTCTATTCTGTGACATTTGTGTTTGTGTCTGAATGTGTGTGTAGGGTAGAAAATGATGAGCTAACATTTGAAAAGACAGCAGTCTAAGTAATAAATCTGCAGAAGGAAGAGAACTGTACAGAACCATTTCAAAGGCTTAGACTTGACAATTATCCATATTTTATGAGACAGTTCTGCACCCTCTGCCTTTTTTTTTTTTTAGATTCATTGTTTTATGGGTGCAGTAGGTGTGTTTTAGCAGACAGGATATTCTAAAGCAATCTAATAGCTTAAAAAGCATCATTTACCACCCAGTATAACAATGGCACTGCACAGCTTAATAACTCTTTTTTCTCCTTAAAATCCTTCATTAATCAAATGATTCTCAAGGGGTTTGAAAACCAAGAATCCAATATCTGCAGTTACAATATCTGGGGAGTATTTGGCACAGTGGGGTTTATTTGATACACCTTTTTCTTTTTGGCCTCCTTGTTGCTCAACATATGATGCTGTGCATAAAAGACAAAAGAAAGTCAACTCAGGTGGAAGCATTTTGATAGCCCACACCCATGTTTCAGTGCTGTCCTAGGTTGAGTCTTTAAGGACTATGGAGTGTAGACCTCCAAGAGGTCCAGGACTAGACAGGAAGTTGTAATCCTGAGGTCATTTTACTCCCACTGCCCCTTTAAACAAAGACAAATGCCTAGGTGAGAGCAAAGTCAGCTAAAAAGGTTTTGAACATGAGTGGCCTCTACCTGTGCCAGCTCTGAGCTGTCTACTGCCAGCAATGGGCAAGGACTTGGGGAAGATCAGCCCCTTCACACCAGCTGCATGGAAATGATGATGTCCAGCATTCATGCCAGGTTACTTCCCTAAACAGCTGCATGTTCACAACAGCTTCAAAATAGAAACCAAAAGAAAGACAAAAAGAAAGAAGAAAGAAGAAAGAAGAAAGAAAGGAGAAAGAAAGGAGAAAGAAAGGAGAAAGAAAGGAGAAAGAAAGGAGAAAGAAAGGAGAAAGAAAGGAGAAAGAAGAAAGAAAGAAGAAAGAAGAAGGAAAGAAGAAGGAAAGAAGAAGGAAAGAAGGAAAGAAAAAGGAAAGAAAAAAGAAGGAAAAAAGAAGGAAAAAAGAAAAAAGACTAAAAAAATAAATAAAAGAAGAAAAGAAGAATTAAAAAAAAATAATTAAAAAAAGAGAAAAATGACAAACAAGAGCTTCTTGATGATGATGGTAACCCTTAAACCCCTCCTGGCATTTAGTCTATTGGAAATGGGTCTGGTTCCTGGGGAAAAAAACCTCAAACACGACCAATTTGAATTGCTTCCCAGCAGGAATGTTTTGGAAAAGAAAACCATGCATGGAAAATGAGCCTGACCCAGTGCTTCTTGAAATCAGATGAAAGCTTCCCCATGCTTCTACAGGCTTAGATAAGACTGCATTGCAAAGCCAAACCTGCTCCTGCATGGGTGCCTCTTGAGGATGTGAATGAAAATTTCAGAGGTGCTCAATGCTGGCCAGCCTCAGCTCCCACAACCCAGCCTTCCACAGGAACACTATTTGCACATCTAAGGGCAAAAACGTGGCCTCCAGGAGGGGAGATTATTCCACCTTCTTCACACAGCTTCCATTGAAGTCAGTGGAATTTCTCAGGTGGAAAATAAAAATAAAAATCAAATCAAATTGTGTGAGTTGCAGGATTAAGGTCAGGATTCTTTCATCTTGTACACACACACACACACACACTTAAAGAAAACATCCACCACACAATGGCAAATTATATATATATATATATATCTTTAAAAACTGGAGGGAACATAAACAGCCTCTCCATATATATGTAATTCACTGAGTCACATAGAATATGAAAAAAAACCAAACCAACCAACCCCCAAACTATATTATGTAAATCATCAAATTATCTATAATTCTCCAAGTGACAATTGGGGTTTTTTTTTGTTTTTGTATCTAGAGACACAGTGCATTTGTTCTCTTTCTTTAAAAACATATTATGTGTCTTCATTGGCTTAGTAGCATCTTAGAATGAAGGCTTATGGAGAAAAAAAAAAAAAACCAACCCAACCTGCAGAGGATTAAACAAACCCCTTGAGTCATGTTTGGGTGACTTAAAATTGAGTCCTTTCCCAAACTAGCATAAATAAATCCTGCCTATGAGGGAAAAAAAAGAAGATGCAGTGATTTAAGGGTTAACATAGATTGGAAAATAAGTTTAAATAATCAAATTTTAAAAAATTATCTTTTTAGAGGACCACAGAGACAAGGATTTGGAATTTATCCCCCCCCCACACCCCCTTTAAAAATGACAGCACGTTTGGCAAAGTGTGAGTCTTGAACTTTACTGGGTTTGAGAGATCTGAGCACAGCTATTCACAGACAGCCCCAAAGCTGCAATCTGTGAATAAGCCTGGGCTGGAAGGACTTGGATACCTCTGACAGCATCGCTCGCAGCTTGGAAGGCTTCCAGCATCTTTCAAGGTATTTCTTATGGCCTGGTAGGCTGGTGACAGAGTGTGAGTGGTGGAACAGCTCCAGCACTGCTCCCTCTTTGCCACACGGCAGAGCGCAGCACGTTTGAACAGCACCCAGGCTGGCTAACCCTTCCAGCCCGTGCCGCCCGCTCCACGCATCCCTGGGACCCCGTTTGCAGCTGCAAACACCTATCCCAGCGTGGCTGTTATCACCTGGCTGTTATCACCTGGCTTTCTCTATGCCTCACGCCCAAGCCTGTGCGCTCGCCGAGCTCTCCCGCGACCCTCCGCAGATGCCCGCCGTGGAAGCTCGCACTGTCATCAAAGGGGCTGGCACCCAGCCACGGCGGCTCCCTGCTTTTCTCCATCACCCTGCAGGATGTCACGAGTGATCCCAGCAAGAAGATGTTGCTCTGCAGAATCCTGGGCTGGGCCTGACTTTGAGAAAAGGACCGAAGATTCTCGTGTCGCCGCCGCCGTCGTCTCGCAGTCGTCTTTCGCCATTTGTGACCTCCTCTCGCTCTTATCAAAAAGGACCCTTGACCTTATCAATACAAGTCCACCCCTCCACGGTCACTATAAAACAGACTCCATATTTTCACACCACTCATGATCTTCGAGGTTATAGATAAACTTTGTCCTATGCGCTTGATTTTGGGGCACCGAGTCCCGCCCCAGATTGTCTAGGGTGAGAGTAGAGGCAAAAAACTCACTAGTGCTGAGACCACCTTCGTGGTTCTTGATGTATCTTTTATAGTTCTTCCTCAAGCACTGCCAGGTGGTGGTGTACAGGATGAATGCAAAAGACTTGAGGGCGATGGCGATGCTGACGTACAGGTACCTGTAGACTACGTTGTCGTAGAGCGCGCAGGCTCCCTGCTCGCCGCAGAAGGTGCTCCAGAACAGACATGTGGAGTCGATTCCGGCCCCGAAGATCAGTGGAGGTGGGATGAAACCTGTCAGAAGGAGAGAGGCAAAGCATGAGGAAGGGATGGGGTTGGTGCAGCAAAGTGCCAGCANGTGGAAACTGAGGCATAGGAAGTTTCATGGAAACATGAGAAGGAATTGTTTTCCCTGTGAGGGTGACAGAGCCCTGAAACAGGCTGCCCAGGGGGGTTGTGGAGTCTCCGTCTCTGGAGATATTCAAACCCTGCCTGGATCTGTTCCTGTATGATCTGGCATAGGAGATCCTGCTCTGGCAGGGGGGGTTGAACTGGATGAGCTTTGGAGGTCCCTTCCAGCCCCTGACATTCTGTGATTCTGTGAAGTGGCTTGCTGAGTGTTTTTCCAATGCTAATTGACCTATATAATTTTGCTCTTGGTGCCAAGTTCATAAATTCATTCAGATTCATAGATACATTTTGGTTCAAAAAGACCTTTAAGATCATCAAGTCCAACCATTCTCTAACTCTACCAAGTCTGATTCTAGACTATGTCCCTCAGCATCACATCTCTGCCTCTTTTCAACACCTTCAGGAATGGGAATTTTAACCACCTCCCTGGGGAGCCTGTTCCAGTGCTTGAAAATCAGTCAAGAAGTTTCTTCTAATGCCCAACCTAAACCTACCCTGGTGCAACTTGAGGCTATTTCCTGTTGTTTGGTACTGTTTGCTGCTAGGAAGAAGAGACCACCCCCACCTTGTTCTAACCTCCTTGCAAGCAGATGTAGAGAGATCACATCACATCACTGCTGTTCCACTGAATTCAACAGAAGCCAAGATCACAGAACCACAGAAACACTCAGGTTGGCAAAGCCCCTCAGGATCACCAAGTCCAACCTAGAACCCTGCTCTACAAGATTCAACTTAAACCATAGCCCCAAGCACCACATCCAAACCACCCTTAAACACAGCCAGGCTGACCTGGGAGTCCTGGTGGGCAACTCCAAGGGACAGCAATGTGCCCTTGTGCCCAAAAAGGCCAATGGGATCCTGGGGGACATTAAGAAGAGTGTAGCCAGCAGATGAAGGGAGATTCTCCTCACCCTCTACACTGCCCCAGTAAGGCCCCACCTGGAATACTGCATCCAGTTCTGGGCTCCCCAGCTCAAGGGGGACAGGGATCTACNGGGGTGGATGGGAGGAGAGGATGCTTTATCAAAGTTAATGGTCCCAGCTGCAGGCTGTGATTCTAAGTTTTTACATTTTAAATCGACCTAAACAAAGTCTGTGGATGAGTTTTTAGCTCGGATTTGACATCTACAGAAGACATTCCTGCTGATACCAACATGCAGGAAGGATTTTACTCAAGTTTAAGTGGCTTTTATTAAGCTTCTCATTTGCCTAATGAGACTGAGTGGAGGGGTAAATGAAAGAGGAGGAGGACAGCCTCACAGCTTGCTCTTTCTAGATATTGGCAATTCTGCACTTGGGGGTGTTTACCTGAGGGATGTCACAGGACTCCACTTCAGAGCTTGACATCAGCTGAGGCACTGAGGTCTAGTTTTGGACCTTTCCCTGACACAGAAGAAAGTTTTCTCTAGGTCTAAGCAAAATAAACAATGGTCTTTAATAGATGTCAAAGTTTAAATCTGAAAAGCAGGAACAATTTTGGCATTAAATGAAATATCACAGCAGGACTCTCCCACAGCCACTGCAGCTACCTACTGATAAGCATTTCTCAATTGCAGTCTGCAGCACAGCTGCAATCTCCCAGCCAAACAATCACTCCAATCTCATTTAACTAATAAAAGTGATGTTTTTCTTCTCTAGACTTATCCCCATCCTACAGGGACATTGCAGAAGCTCCCCCATTACCCTGATGGTGGTTGGGATATCCTCACGCCAGCTTCGCACTCCCCAGTCTGCACAGGTCCATGGAACGTGCAGCACTCAGAAGAAAATGTAAATGTTCTACATATTACAGGCTCACAGGATGTCAGGGGTTGGAAGGGACACAAAGAGATCATCCAGTCCACAGCAGGACCAGACAATCTAGCTCAGGGCACACAGCAACACATCCAGACAGGCCTTGAAAGGCTCCAGAGAAAGAGACTCCACAACCTCTCTGGGCAGCCTGTGCCAGGGCTCTGGGACCCTTCCAGTCAAGAAGTTCCCCCTTGTGTTGAGCTGGAACCTCCTGTGCTGCAGCTTCCATCCATTGCTCCTTGTCCTATCCCAGGCAGGAAGAGAGCAGAGCCTGTCCCCCCCATCCTGACCCCCAGCCTCAGATATTTATAAACATTTATTAGATCCTCTCTCAGTCTTCTCCAGCCTAAGCAGCCCCAGGTCCCTCAGCCTCTCCTCACCAGGCAGTGCTCCAGTCCCCTCATCATCCTCATAGCCCTCTGCTGGACCTTCTCCTGCAGATCCCTGTCCCTCCTAACCAGGGGATCTCACAACTGAAGACAGTACTCAAGATATTCTAGGGTTCTTCCTTCTACTGTATTTATGGGGAGAGGCTGGAAGTGGATGAACCCTGGAAAAGCCCTCAACTGATAGAACCATTGCTGCAGGTTAAGACAGCAAGCAAAGAGCATCTCCTGAAATCCAACAGCATGCCCTCAGCAGCAGCCCTGCAGCTGTAGGTGCTATGGTGCCTGAGACTATAAATACATACATTGTCAATCAGACACACAGCTTGCAGTTTGCAGCCAGAGAAGTGTTTTATCTAGGATCCAGTTTCATCATTAACCTGGATTTCCACNCCCCTAACATCCTGTGATACTGTGTTTCATCCTGAGAATGAATGTAGACTGGTGTATAAGATTAGGTGTTTGTGGTCCAAAGGTCTGGGTAACTTTTCCATGGGATATAGACACTGGAAGAGGTTACCCAAAGAGGTGGTGGAAGCCCCATCCCTGGAAGTTATTAAGGCCAGGCCAGACAGGTTGCTTTGGGCAACCCGATCTAGTGGGAAGTGTCCCTGCCCATGGCAGGGGTGGGTTGGAACTAGATGATCCTTGAGGCCCCTTCCAATCCTGACAGTTCTGTGATCTTTATGATAGAGAGAGGATGTGACTGGGGTGGATGGGAGGAGAGGATGCTTTATCAAAGTTAATGGTCCCAGCTGCAGGCTGTGATTCTAAGTTTTTACATTTTAAATCGACCTAAACAAAGTCTGTGGATGAGTTTTTAGCTCGGATTTGACATCTACAGAAGACATTCCTGCTGATACCAACATGCAGGAAGGATTTTACTCAAGTTTAAGTGGCTTTTATTAAGCTTCTCATTTGCCTAATGAGACTGAGTGGAGGGGTAAATGAAAGAGGAGGAGGACAGCCTCACAGCTTGCTCTTTCTAGATATTGGCAATTCTGCACTTGGGGGTGTTTACCTGAGGGATGTCACAGGACTCCACTTCAGAGCTTGACATCAGCTGAGGCACTGAGGTCTAGTTTTGGACCTTTCCCTGACACAGAAGAAAGTTTTCTCTAGGTCTAAGCAAAATAAACAATGGTCTTTAATAGATGTCAAAGTTTAAATCTGAAAAGCAGGAACAATTTTGGCATTAAATGAAATATCACAGCAGGACTCTCCCACAGCCACTGCAGCTACCTACTGATAAGCATTTCTCAATTGCAGTCTGCAGCACAGCTGCAATCTCCCAGCCAAACAATCACTCCAATCTCATTTAACTAATAAAAGTGATGTTTTTCTTCTCTAGACTTATCCCCATCCTACAGGGACATTGCAGAAGCTCCCCCATTACCCTGATGGTGGTTGGGATATCCTCACGCCAGCTTCGCACTCCCCAGTCTGCACAGGTCCATGGAACGTGCAGCACTCAGAAGAAAATGTAAATGTTCTACATATTACAGGCTCACAGGATGTCAGGGGTTGGAAGGGACACAAAGAGATCATCCAGTCCACAGCAGGACCAGACAATCTAGCTCAGGGCACACAGCAACACATCCAGACAGGCCTTGAAAGGCTCCAGAGAAAGAGACTCCACAACCTCTCTGGGCAGCCTGTGCCAGGGCTCTGGGACCCTTCCAGTCAAGAAGTTCCCCCTTGTGTTGAGCTGGAACCTCCTGTGCTGCAGCTTCCATCCATTGCTCCTTGTCCTATCCCAGGCAGGAAGAGAGCAGAGCCTGTCCCCCCCATCCTGACCCCCAGCCTCAGATATTTATAAACATTTATTAGATCCTCTCTCAGTCTTCTCCAGCCTAAGCAGCCCCAGGTCCCTCAGCCTCTCCTCACCAGGCAGTGCTCCAGTCCCCTCATCATCCTCATAGCCCTCTGCTGGACCTTCTCCTGCAGATCCCTGTCCCTCCTAACCAGGGGATCTCACAACTGAAGACAGTACTCAAGATATTCTAGGGTTCTTCCTTCTACTGTATTTATGGGGAGAGGCTGGAAGTGGATGAACCCTGGAAAAGCCCTCAACTGATAGAACCATTGCTGCAGGTTAAGACAGCAAGCAAAGAGCATCTCCTGAAATCCAACAGCATGCCCTCAGCAGCAGCCCTGCAGCTGTAGGTGCTATGGTGCCTGAGACTATAAATACATACATTGTCAATCAGACACACAGCTTGCAGTTTGCAGCCAGAGAAGTGTTTTATCTAGGATCCAGTTTCATCATTAACCTGGATTTCCACGCTTAGGAAAGAAAAAAAAAAAAGAAGACACTTTCCTTCAGCTTCTCATGAACAAATAGTGACATCCATGACACATATCCTAAGACTACAAATAAATTGGTTGTCTCCACTGTTCCCCGTGGTAACTGAGATGTCTTTATTTTCTTTTGTCAATGACTAGCACTCTGCAGATTTTGTTTGATCTCCTTTGTGTGTTAATAAATGCAGGAGTTAAGAAAGGCTAGATGGGCTTTTGGTACTCCTTTTAACCAGTCATTAATAGCACAAATGTAGCAAATCAAAACAGGTGATGGAAAAGCAAGACAAAAATCTGCTTTATGGAAACACAAGCTCCAGCCACCACAACTCAAAACCTGATTATGTTCTGGGAAAAAAAATGTCAGTGTCAGCTCATGTCAGTGTTTCTCATTTCAATGGCTGGAAATCCCAGACTGCTGCTTTTTTTCTGTTTTGCNTTCCAATCCTGACAGTTCTGTGATCTTTATGATAGAGAGAGGATGTGACTGGGGTGGATGGGAGGAGAGGATGCTTTATCAAAGTTAATGGTCCCAGCTGCAGGCTGTGATTCTAAGTTTTTACATTTTAAATCGACCTAAACAAAGTCTGTGGATGAGTTTTTAGCTCGGATTTGACATCTACAGAAGACATTCCTGCTGATACCAACATGCAGGAAGGATTTTACTCAAGTTTAAGTGGCTTTTATTAAGCTTCTCATTTGCCTAATGAGACTGAGTGGAGGGGTAAATGAAAGAGGAGGAGGACAGCCTCACAGCTTGCTCTTTCTAGATATTGGCAATTCTGCACTTGGGGGTGTTTACCTGAGGGATGTCACAGGACTCCACTTCAGAGCTTGACATCAGCTGAGGCACTGAGGTCTAGTTTTGGACCTTTCCCTGACACAGAAGAAAGTTTTCTCTAGGTCTAAGCAAAATAAACAATGGTCTTTAATAGATGTCAAAGTTTAAATCTGAAAAGCAGGAACAATTTTGGCATTAAATGAAATATCACAGCAGGACTCTCCCACAGCCACTGCAGCTACCTACTGATAAGCATTTCTCAATTGCAGTCTGCAGCACAGCTGCAATCTCCCAGCCAAACAATCACTCCAATCTCATTTAACTAATAAAAGTGATGTTTTTCTTCTCTAGACTTATCCCCATCCTACAGGGACATTGCAGAAGCTCCCCCATTACCCTGATGGTGGTTGGGATATCCTCACGCCAGCTTCGCACTCCCCAGTCTGCACAGGTCCATGGAACGTGCAGCACTCAGAAGAAAATGTAAATGTTCTACATATTACAGGCTCACAGGATGTCAGGGGTTGGAAGGGACACAAAGAGATCATCCAGTCCACAGCAGGACCAGACAATCTAGCTCAGGGCACACAGCAACACATCCAGACAGGCCTTGAAAGGCTCCAGAGAAAGAGACTCCACAACCTCTCTGGGCAGCCTGTGCCAGGGCTCTGGGACCCTTCCAGTCAAGAAGTTCCCCCTTGTGTTGAGCTGGAACCTCCTGTGCTGCAGCTTCCATCCATTGCTCCTTGTCCTATCCCAGGCAGGAAGAGAGCAGAGCCTGTCCCCCCCATCCTGACCCCCAGCCTCAGATATTTATAAACATTTATTAGATCCTCTCTCAGTCTTCTCCAGCCTAAGCAGCCCCAGGTCCCTCAGCCTCTCCTCACCAGGCAGTGCTCCAGTCCCCTCATCATCCTCATAGCCCTCTGCTGGACCTTCTCCTGCAGATCCCTGTCCCTCCTAACCAGGGGATCTCACAACTGAAGACAGTACTCAAGATATTCTAGGGTTCTTCCTTCTACTGTATTTATGGGGAGAGGCTGGAAGTGGATGAACCCTGGAAAAGCCCTCAACTGATAGAACCATTGCTGCAGGTTAAGACAGCAAGCAAAGAGCATCTCCTGAAATCCAACAGCATGCCCTCAGCAGCAGCCCTGCAGCTGTAGGTGCTATGGTGCCTGAGACTATAAATACATACATTGTCAATCAGACACACAGCTTGCAGTTTGCAGCCAGAGAAGTGTTTTATCTAGGATCCAGTTTCATCATTAACCTGGATTTCCACGCTTAGGAAAGAAAAAAAAAAAAGAAGACACTTTCCTTCAGCTTCTCATGAACAAATAGTGACATCCATGACACATATCCTAAGACTACAAATAAATTGGTTGTCTCCACTGTTCCCCGTGGTAACTGAGATGTCTTTATTTTCTTTTGTCAATGACTAGCACTCTGCAGATTTTGTTTGATCTCCTTTGTGTGTTAATAAATGCAGGAGTTAAGAAAGGCTAGATGGGCTTTTGGTACTCCTTTTAACCAGTCATTAATAGCACAAATGTAGCAAATCAAAACAGGTGATGGAAAAGCAAGACAAAAATCTGCTTTATGGAAACACAAGCTCCAGCCACCACAACTCAAAACCTGATTATGTTCTGGGAAAAAAAATGTCAGTGTCAGCTCATGTCAGTGTTTCTCATTTCAATGGCTGGAAATCCCAGACTGCTGCTTTTTTTCTGTTTTGCTTTGAATATATATATATATATATATATTTTAAACCTGAGGACAGCCACACACTCAACCTGGAATTTCAAAATCCAGCTGGGCTCCCAACAGACACTAGCAAAGGGACTGTGCTGCTGAATGCAGTTTGTGTGCCTGGTTGTGTGCTGGTGCTGGATGCCACCTAAGGAGGTAAGGTCCAGTTTTGGGAGTGACCAAGGAAGCAGGAGCCAGCTGCCTTCTGCTCCAAGAGAAAACTGCAGCTGGATCAGAATGCTGAAGTCTGAGCCCCTGCTTGTTAACATGCTGAGATGCTGATACAAAGCTTTGAAGATGTATAGGCTGAACTTCAGAGAGAGCCATCATCCCCATCTGCTGGCTTCAGCTGGCTTTCCACGTTTGCAAGATAATTGGTCCTGGAAATCAGAATCACAGAATGGTTTGGGTTGGAAGGGACCTGTAAGGGTCAACTACATCGACCCCCCTGCAGTGAGCAGGGACATCCCCCACTAAATCAGTTTGCTCAGAGCCTTGTCAAGCCTAACCGTGAGTATCTCCAGGGATGGGGCTCCCTGGGCAACCTGTTCCAGTGTTCCACCACCCTCATAGTGCAGAACTTGTTCCTAACATCCAATCTGAATCTCCTCTTCTCTCATTTCACTGCCTCTCACTGCAGGTCTTTGCAAACACTCCCTCTGCAGCCTTCTTGCAGGCCCCTTTCAGGTACTAGGAGGCTCCCTGGAGCCTTCTCTTCCAGCTCCCTCAGCCTGTCCTCATAGCAGAGCTGCTCTAGCCCCCTGATCATTTTCACGGCTCTCTTCTGGACCCTGTTCCAACAGATCCATGTCCTTCCTGTATTGAGGACTCCTGAGCTGGACACAGTACTCCAGGTCTCACCAGTGCAAAGTGGCAGAACCACCTCCCTCCATCTGCTGGCCACGCTCCTTTTGATGTGGCCCAGGGCATGATTGGCCTTCTGGGCTGCAAGAGCACAGTGTTTTTCTGTGATTCTGTTGGCTAATGTCCAGCTTCTTATCCACCAGCACTCCCAAGACCTTTTCTGCAGGCCTACTCTCATCTTCAACTAGAGCAGGCTGCTCAGAGCCCCGTCCAATCTGATCCTGGGAACAAGGCTTCTACAACCTTCTCTGGGCAACCTTTGCCCATGTCTTACCACTCTTATTGTAAATTCTTCACGAGGCTTGAGGAAGAACCTGTTCAATTAAACTCCAAAGCTATGCCTATATGGATGCAGGCACAGGTGTGGAAATCTTAAAGAAAAACACATTAAAAACTTTTAAGGAACCAGTGGGTGTTTCAGGTCATTTTGATCAGAGGAGAGGAAAATTAGCAGCAACAACTCAGTGCCTAAAGCCTGTGAGACTTGGGAGTTATAGAATCAGTTAGGTTGGAAAAGATCCATCCCTGGAGGCGTTCAAGGCATGTTTGGACGTGGCACTTGGTGCCATGGTCTAGTCTTGAGGTCTGTGGTAATGGGTTGGACTTGATGATCTTTGAGGTCTCTTCCAACCTTGGTGATACTGTGATCTTCGAGATCAAGTCCAACCTATCACCCAACACCAAAGTTAGAGGTGCACGGTAGACTGGGAAGTTGTTTTGAGAGAAACACATTTTTGTCACGTTGGAAGGAGACAGCAACATGGGCTTGGAAGGAAAACAGAAGGAAGCATCCTGCTAAGCAGAGGCTTTGCTAGAATGCATGGTGAACACCATCCAGAAATGCTGTCTCTGGGATCTTGCTAGTCTCAAACCCTTTGCCACTCCAGACATTTCCACTCCAAATCTCTGGCTCCAACAGTGTTGCTTTACTCTCCCTGAAGAAACTGCAGTACCACTTTTAGAGGAAGAAACTTGTGCTGCCCTTTCACAGAAGAATTCCTGTGGAACAAGATAATACATCCAGGAGGACAGCGGGAGAGTTCAGTCTTGTTTCATGTTATTACAGCGAATATTAAAGAGATTCAATCATGTTTGAGCTCTTACTGCAAAGTGCTGCAGGAATTTCTGATGTATATATATATATGTATATATATAATTGGAGAAACTACAGGGCTGTATAAAAAAAGCTGCTTCTGTCTTCCTGAAATCTATTAGCTACAATTGCACCTCTGGGTCTCATCCTTCCTGTATTTAATACCCTCCTTTGGTTCAAGAAGCAGCTATTATCACTCTCGTCTTAAGTCAAAGTTTAAAGGTGAACTGAAAAGCTTTTAAAATAAATCAGTGAATCTCTTCTCAAACCTCCTGTTGTTAAGGGTAAAATTTGGATACCCTTGCTCATGTGANATTCTATGATTCTATGATGAAAAGAGCCTTCCTCTACATTTCCTATCAGCCCTTCTGCTGATATGCTTCAGGATGTTTTGTCTTATTTCATGGGGATTCCTTTGTGACAGAGCAACATACAAAGATCTGAGTTTCAATTCTTACTATGGTGGCTGCATTGAAAGAGAAAAAAAATTAAATCTATTCAACTTCAGCATATGAGTGTGAGCCTGATTTTGGAGGAATTCAAGATGCCACTATCCCAGGAGGTTTCTCTGCTTTGAAAGGAAAAAAAGAAAAGAGAGAAAATCTTTACCCTCGAGTGTTTTTTCCTCTGGGAACAACAGCCCACAGCCATCCTCCCTGCACATTTGCCTGCTGACACTTTGCATTCAGCCAACAAGAGCTGAAGACAAGGCAAAGCTTGGGAGCAGCCCCAACAGCTGAAGAAAAAGCTCTTTGCAAGGCTTGAACCAGAGCTGACCCATGGCAAGCCTAAAGCTTCCCTTTGAGCTATCTCAGCTCTAGATAAAATCACTGGAAAGGGCTTTCTTTATGACTTCAGTTACTTCACCACAAGTAATGAAAACCTGTCTGGCTTTATCATAAACTGGTCTGGACCACCATGTTCATGCCAGCTAATGGGGAATAAGGCATTACAAAAAATGAGTAAATGAATGAGATCACTTATTCAAAGCAATGAATGCTACTGTTGGATTTTTGGTCCCCTACTTCCTAGTGCCTTGCTGCATTCTGTGAGATGGCTTTTTACTCTCCAGCTCATTCCTTTGCTATTAGGGTAGTCATTCAGGAAAGGTATTGCTCGTGGCCTGCTGAAAAAAAACAGGTAAATTCCCCCTCTGCAACATGCATGAGATGGACCCACACAGTAATGGATCAGAGAGGATTTTGCTCTGAATCATTGAGATTAATGAGCAGAAACACAGAAGCTTTAAAATACAGAGCCATCTCCTCACGAGAGGAAAAAGTCTTCCACCCAGAAAACAAGAAGTGGTTGAGCACCAGCTCAGCGTGTCCTTTTAATTCACACATGAGAAGCACGTACTGGACCAGAGGAACAGCCACGTGCATGCTAATGTGATTTTAACCCATAGGAGGCTACAAGGACTCAGCCTGGCTCATTTCACTCTCTCCCTTTCCAGGAGACCCAAAGGAGAGGACAAACACCCCACGGAAGACAGGTCCTGTCCTTCAAGGAAGGATAACAACACCTATCCCTCTGCTCAGCAATATGCAATACAGCAGCAATTTTGCAAGCTGCTGACATGTTAATAACGGCTATAGAAGAGGAACTGGCTGCCTAGGACCAGGGCAGAAATGGTCATTTCTCAAGCAATAATCACATCTTCCTCCATTAGCACCACTCAAATGGCAGGAAAAGTGCCTTCAAGAGCCTTGATGTGACAGCCTGCATAGAGAGCGCTCAGGACCCTGCCGGGTCAGACCCCACTCAAGACAACCACGGCACCACACGGAATAGAAATCAACTTGTGCACATTAAAAAGACAGTTTTCCAGGAGGAAGGAAAAGCTGGGAAAGAAGGACATGAAAGTTTTGTACCTACCTAGCAAACGGAGAAGCAGGAAAAGCACCCCCAAAGCGTAAGACTTGAGTTCGGGGCTCACGGTTCTGTAGGGAGGAGGGAGGGAGAGAGTGAAATCGATTCTTGTTGTTCTGCTTTGATTAACAGACCCTGTGGCCATTCTCTGCTGTCAGTCAGGATGCCACCACCACCTCTTGGAAAAGTCATTAATGGGGTTTTTTCTTCTTCCTTCGCCTGAACTGCCTACAGCCCCAAAAGTAATTGCATTGGTGATAGGTTCAGGAATGTAGCTCAGTCATTAATAACAACAGCTAATCTTGTTGTTGGATGGGGAAAAATGAAATTCCCATCCTAGTAAATCATCATTTACAAGCTCCCTATCATGCTTTCAAGGCTCTGGCTGTTGAGAATTGATGAAGAGAAAACTTTTTTTGTTCTGAGACTTCCCAGAGGACTGGGAACAAAAGAGAGAATGGAGGACAGCAGACCAAAAGCTTCAGTCAAGCCTCCCAGCGAGACATGCTCACGGAGACTCCTTCTCATGCCTTCTTCTCATGAACTTTTTTCATGCTGGGAAGAAAATGGTTGTGCTGCCTCTTGCTACAAACCCAACCCAACCTACTCTACCACATCAGTGCCATCCTGCAAAGATGCTTTAAAAAAAAAAAAAAAACAACTCCTGGCTTTCTGATGCTGAAGTCATCCTCTTGGGGTAGGCAGAGCAAAGCCTTTGGAATTTCAGAAGTCATTAATTTGGTCTTAAGCCTTATAATAGCATTTTATTTCCTACAGTACAGAAAAGCTGGGAAAGCAGGACACTGATCCCCATATGAATACATTCATCACACAGGGGAACTTTGAAGGTCTAAGCTGTCTGTTCTATGAGTTCCTTACAAAGCTCTGCAGGCAGCACTGCTAGTGGCACGCACAGTGTTGGTGGTGGTCCTCCACAGAAATACTTTGGATGGGCATCAGGCAACAAAGCAGCAAGACAGAGAAATGAGTTTTGAGAAGAACATTCTGATCACCTGCCCTCATCCCACACGTGACACTGGCCACGTTACGTTGTACCACGATTCCTGCATGAAACCTCTGACCTCTGGCTGAATTTCAGCAGTTTGCAGGCAGATTCTCAGGCTTGACATAAAGCTTTCATGACATGAAGCATCTACCCTTTGAAAAATGTTCCAGTGATTAATGCCTGGGCTCAAATAAGGTTCTACAGTAGGGTGGGGAATGAAGGAAAAAGGAGGAGTGTTAAAGTTTATGTTATGGAAAAAACAGTCGACTGTGTGAAATAGTCACAGTGAGACTTTAATTGGTAGTGGTGCCTATCAGTCCACCTTTTTGTGGTGCCAATCCCCACACCTTAGAGTGGAGCAAAAGTTGCCATCTGGAGGCATTTCCTTTTCTCACCAACTCCAGCAGCGAACAAACAGGTTGCCTGGACAAGACATCTGATTTGTAGACACCAAAGTCCATTTTTAAACTAACAATAAGAGCTGCCAATACCACCACTGCCAGGGACACCAGGGACACACTCATGCNTGTAAATAGAGCTTCAGTCCTTAACTTCCAGCTGGCTGAGTCTAGTCTGGGAGATTTTACGAAGTGTGTGTGGTGGGGAGGGAACTCCCAAACCATCACACTGAGTTTTCTTTTAGCAATCCAAGATGGCAGCAGGCAAAAGAGCACGAGCTGAAGAGCTCTTCTCTGTGCAGTTTTGCTGGCTATCAGTGATTCTGAGAGGAGCATTATTTGCACGTGAGAACTGTTTATTTCCTACAGCTGTAAGCTGAGTATTTTCAATATTCCCTTCACTTTTCTTATCCCCTTGTATTCTTCTTCCTGGCTGGCCACTGGCTCATCTCATTTGAAGCCGACACAAAGGCATCTCCATTCAGGATCCTACAAGTGCCGGCAGCTCCCTCGAACAAAGAACATTTCAAACCTCAAATTACTTTTGCCACAATATTTATCACCAGAAATTTGATTTCCCTTTAGCTACTGTAGATGCAAAGAGAGAAATGAACTAGTAGGTGGAATAGCTCATTCCATATCCTGCAGGGAGAGATGTGCCCTCACAGGGCTGTTCTGTCCAAGATCCACTCAAGAGTCTGCTTCTAATACAGACCTTGTTGATTAAATTTTATTGGAATTTTCCAGGCAGCAGAATGGATCTGCTATTATGCCTCTGGTTATTATTCTCAACGAGTGACTGACTGGACAGATAAGTAATTCTGGATCAACCTGGGCTGAGATATATATGCATATCATAAGGTGAAGTGTTCCATGTGTCTGGAAATAACACAAGGTCAGTTATTTGAATAAGCTACTTTTGCTCACCTATTCATTTTGGTTCAACTCACAGATGTCCTTCAGACTTACAAGCTTCCTTCTGTTCTTGGACTTGGTCCAGGGTGAGTCAAGTTAAATTCTGGCCATGGGGGTATTGACCAAAGGTAGCCTTTGCTGCAATCTTTCATTTTGCCATGGTTTCTATGATCCCCAGGCCACCTCTAAAGGTATTTTATGAAGTCATTATGCGCTGAGAACACAGGGTTGCAATCCTGTCTCTTTCCTGACGCAGCTGGAACATCCTCACTCCCTGGACTAGAAGCTGCACATCTGTACTGTCCTTTGCATGCTAATCCCAGCCTCGGTAACAACAACCCTGCACCTTTCTTTGTAGCGTCCCTGCAGGGATCTTCTTAGTTTGCAAGCCCAGTCCCTACTCACTCCCATTTCAGCAAAGCTGTACTCGTACAGTTCCCATATTCTCTCTAGCAGGTCAGTGCTGTAGGCACTGATCTTGGTGGGGCCATGCCAGGGTCTTCTCAGGTGCTACCAAGCAAAATAGTGGCCTAGGGAGAAAATGGTTTCACTGACACTTGAAACAATGGAGCTGAAATTTAAGTAGGACTACTTGGCCTTTCACATCCTCTGCTCCTGCATGCATGTAAGGACAGTAACATAGGAGAAAGCCTCTGCCCACAGCTCCTCATTTGCTAAAGCAGTTCTATACCTTTGATCTTTCCCAAGGTGTCTCAGCCACAGAGGGCAGAATCCTCACAGGAGGATTTTGTCATGGCTTAAGCCAGTTCAGTTCATTCATGGATCTAAGGGCAGGAGCTGCCCCCTCGGCTCCCTGCAGCTCCCAGTGGTACCCCATGGTCGTCCCTCCCAGCCCTGCTCCCACCCCATCGGCCTCGGTTCGTCCTGGCAGCGGTCTCACCTGATGAGTATGATGACAGACGGCGTCTGCGCCATGGCCCCGATCATGCTGCAGACACACATCACACAGAGGAATGTCAGGAAGGCCTCTTCGCAGCCGGGGCTGGGGCACTTGCCAGGAACCACGGTGGCGTTTTCGGCGGGGAGCGAGGTGAGGCACGAACAGCCGCTGAGATTCTGTGGTGAGCACAGGGCATCAGCAGGGGGGAGAGCCGCGGCCCCCACCACCCGCCCGCTGCAGCGAGGCCTTGGGTAACAGCCCCTCAGCATCCCCCAGTGCTCACTCCACTAACTCCTAAGTGCTCATTTGAGAGGGGCTTGGAAAGAATTTCAGGAGCACATCAGCTCTGCTGCATGCTAGCGGCAAGGGAAAGCTGTCCCTTGGCTTGTTTCTTTTCTTCTGCTCCTTTCAAGTCTCTCCCATAAATGTCACTGCCACAAAATTACTGCCAAGTTATACCCCTTTGGAGGAGAATAAAGAAACAATCTGTGTCCCTGAGACAAGGAAGATCCCCAAATTATGGTTCTAATTACTTTCTTATTTACCTCCACCCTCTTGGCTGGTTGCAATTGAACCAAAGTACATTAAAAGCAGGTAAATCTGCAGCCCTGCTCTTGGCTCTGGGTTTGGTGCCAGCTTCCAGGGTCCTGAATTTTGGGAAGAAGCCATCCAGGATGGGTGCTTTAGTTTACCAAGGACTGAACTATCACAGCTTGGCAGCACAGACGCTGCTGGACTCAAATGCACTACGGGGCTGACGAATGACATCTGGTGCAGAGGGATTTGTGTACAGCTAAAAGCTGAAGTCAGGCAGGAGAAACTTTATCAATATGTGATCAGAAGGAAGCCAAAATGACTGCATTCTTCTTTGATCTCTCCAGCAAGTGCAGGGTGTGAAAAGAAGCTTTGTTTGCCAGTCACAGATTTAAGGATTTGGGTTTGTTTGGGATTTTTTTTTTTTTTATTTTTTCCTTATTCTCCAACTTGTCCTCCTGAATTTGAGTGGGGGATGTCAGTGCAATTAAGGCACACAATAGCACCAAGAAATCCCTTAACGAATTCAGAATGGAGGGATCATAAATGATTCATGGCTTGCCTTCATCAGCCCGCTGGGGTTGCAGGTCACATGTTTTGTAAGAGGAGTAATGCCATAAAATAAAACATATTGAAAAGCAGCTAAAACTCCACCCCCTTCTTCCCCTTTACCACTTCAAGCAGAAATTCCTTTGCTTTTCTGCTGGATTTCCCTTAGGACCCTACAAAAACACCCTTTCTGGTTCACTTCCTCCAAAGACAAGGATCTGCAGGATGCTACTCCAGCCCTTCTGACACCAATTTCTTTCTTCTGCATAGGAGTCAAGTGATTTTCTTCCAAAGAAGTGCACAGAGGCCAAAAGAGACTGCAGTGCAGAAGTCCAGGAGAGCTGGAGGAGACAAGCGAGTGCCTTTGTGGCTGGCAAACAATAATTAACATAACAAATTCCTGAGCTGTCGAGTTGGAAGCTGTCACTTGAAGGCTTCAAGAAGGTGACAATTAGCACCACTGCAGTGGTGTTTGCACAGAGACAACAGGAATTTGTAGTTCTTGGCTCTTACTGCAGTGCATTAGTAGCAACCAGCCTGGACACAGCCCTGTGGATTAAAACTCATCCAAGTCCCGCACTGAAAAATCCTGAGACAAAATTCTTACCACAGCAAACATGCAGAGCTGGCTCATCAATGGAGAGAGAGGGCCTGTTTCTGGTAATGGTGAGGCAGATTCTCCTCCCATTGGGGTGATTCTGACAAACCATGAAGCAGGTCCCCATCTCCACTGCCTGAAAACTTGCCCCTCAGTCTGCTTTTTCAACCATTTTGCGCCAAGGTGCTCGCCCAAAGCAGCAGGAGGAGTTTGTATCTCCACCTGCCTGCTTAGTGCTGCACCTCATCCTTACCTGGGAGAGCTCTGATCTTTTTATTCACTACTCAACTCACAGACACCAAACAAGGAAAGAGCAGAGATGAAGCTCTACCTTTGTCCAGTGGAGAGGCAACTTTTTGCTGCCTGTGTCAAATCGTTAGAGATTCCCTTGTCTGCAGCCTCACTGCATTCAACCACACAGTGTCAGAGCCTCCCCCTGCCCAGCACCTTGCACATCCACATTTTCTGTCTGTATGAGAAGCTGCAAAGACGCAGAGTTTGCACCTTCAACAGCATCCTGAGCTTGGGGTAATTATGTATACAAATTATTTATGTTTTTAAGTAGTTGGAGTTTTTGCACCCCGGCTCTGACATGGAAGGGGCAGGCTGGTAATTCAGTGCACAGCTGTGAAAGGTCAGCATGGTAACCATATGGCTTAGGTTGGAAGGGACCTCAGAGGTCATCTACTCCAATCTCCCCACCATGGGCAGGAGTGCTTCTCAACTAAATTCAGCTGCTCAAGGCCTCAACCTGGCCTTGAACACCTTCAGGGAGGAGGCAGACACAACCTCCCTGGGCAGCCTATTCCAGAGTCTCACCACTCTCCTACTGAAGAATTTCTTCCTCAGCTCAGTCTAACCCTGCTCTGCCTCAGCTTCAAACCATTCCCCCTTGGCCTGTCTCTAGACACCCTTATGAATGGTCCCTCTGCAGCCTTCCTGGAGGATCCCTTCAAGTAACGTCAGGCACCTCTAAGGTCTTTCCAGGGTCTTCTCTTCTGCAGATTGAACATCTCCAGCTCCCTCAGCCTGTCCTCATAGCCCTTGGATCATCTTTGTGGCCCTCTTCTGGACTTGCTCCAACAGGTCTGTGCCCCCAGCTCCCTCAGCCTGTCCTCATAGCCCTTGGATCATCTTTGTGGCCCTCCTCTGGACTCGCTCCCACAGCTCTGTGTCCTTCTTATGCTGGGGACACCAGAACTGGACACAATAATGCCAGGCTGGCATTCATGCATCTCCAGCCAAAAGGGTGAGAAAAGCAATACCACCAGACAAACAAGATGCAAGGTCAAGGGTCACTCTCAGGAATGGCTTGAAAGAGAAATTCCTGAGGGTGCCAGAGCTCTGCCTATCAGTACCAGCACTCCCATAGCTGCCTGTACAGGTGCACCTCTGCAAGCAGCTCAGTAAGAAGGAAGAAATGAAAAAGAAAATACTGAGTGAGCCACACATTGCTCTTAGAAATTGTTCACAGAGGAAAACTGGAGAGAGGCAGTCAGAAACATCCAATGCAGTAAAGTTAAATAAAGCATTCAGAGAATTTTATGTCTCAGTAAAATGCAACCCTTGGCTCATCACGAGCATATAACATTCACAAGACCCTCTAGACAGGTCATTACCTGGATTATGGGTTTAAAACCTGGTTTGGCAATTTGGCTTTGCCTCAGGGCCATTGCATGGCCAAACGGGTCCATAATTCTTCGTAAGGCCCTTTCCAGAGGATGCTATTGCTTCACTAATTTGTGTTTGAAATGTCACTGCAAAAAACCCTACAAAACAAAGTGATGAAAAGAACCACGAGATGATAGCCAAAAAAAAAAAAAAAAGCCAAAATAAGAAAGAATGGGTAAGAGAGAGGGTGAGGGAGAGTAAGGTTTCTGCTCAGAGGTTTGCTCTTGCAGGGCATGAGGTCAGGCAGCTGCAGACAGCAGGAGCAGAACTGAATTTTCATTACTGTGCCAATTCTAGAGGAGTCAGAGCCTTGCCTTGAACTCCACACTGAGGTCACTCAAGCCATTGGCTACACTGGCTGTGTTCTTGCTAAAGGCTCAGTGAACTCTGTGCACCCTGTACAAGCTGGGTCCTTGTTAAAATGATCATGTTGTCACCTCAGGTGTTGATTGGTCTTGTTGGGACGAGGAAAAAGGCAGGAGGTAACAGTGTCACACACTCATGGAATCCCTTGCAGGGTTGCTGGAAGCACCTTGAAACTGTTATTTCAAGGGATGCCTACAGCTCCAAGGCTGGAGTGGGAACTGAGAAGAGAAGAGGTTTAAGCAAGATGAGCTCCCAGGTGATCTGGTCTGTGAGGCTGCAGTTGCTAGCAGCAAGCTTGCACCTCAGCTCACCAACACTCATGAGCAGTTTCTCTCTTTTGGGCAGGAAGGGAGGTTTATGTCTTCTGAGAAAGAATGACTGAAGTAGTGGAGAGAGAATTGCATGTGGTCAGCACTGAAATCCCTGCAGCCATAAATGGTCACTGTGACCAGGGTGATCCATGTAGGAGTGTGGTAGTGGTCACCATGCCTGGCACAGCCTCAGGCAGAGAGCAAGGACTGCAGGAACCCCACCAGTTCCTACCCACAGGAGCAGCAGGTATTCATTTTCAATGTAACTCAGAAGACATTAGCATTTCAGCAGCAAAAAAATGGAAAAAAAAAAAGGTTTTTTAGATACTGTAAAAGAAAATATTCTACATCTTTACACAGACAATGTTTGGTCTTTAAGAGTTTTTTGAAAGAAATAAACTCTTAGATATGGAGAACTGAAAAATGTAGAATGTCTTTGGAAGAAATCTCTGCTCCCTTGACAGTTGCTCTTGCCTCTTCCTCAGAGCAAAGCAGGGAAAGAGAGAAGCAAGAGGAGTGGAAGGAACATTTAAACACAGACAAATAAAACCAGGGTCTGGTTGTATGTGTCTAGGAATCAGATTCAGGAGAAGAACACAAGGGAAAAGAATAAAAAAGATTGAGCAGGGCAAAGATGAGCAGGTGGAGAAGCAAGGAGAGGGGGAGCTGCAGGACAACAAAGCAGCTGGTTCCACAGCCCAGGCTGGTGAGTGTTTGTGGAGGATCTGGGTTCTGGCAGTAGAAAATTGTGCAGATCTCCTATTGAGCCAAGGAGAAAGATCAGAGGAGGAGGGGAGGAGGAGGGGAAATCCCATCCTGCTCCACGTGTGACCCTGGCAGACTGCTGCTGGAGTCAGAAGGCATTTATGCAACAGAGTGAAAAACCAGAGTGGCTCAGTCCCACCCGAGGAGCCACTGCTGGCTGTACATGAGCTACTCTGCCAGATATGCACTAACCTCACCCCCTTGCACTCACAGAATCCTTCCTACAGGCAAGAGGTCCTGAGGAAAGGCCACTCACCGTGCTGCTGCAGCCAGCAAAGCAGGCAGATAAGTATGTGATCCCGTCTGCCCCACAGACTGGAGTGAAGGAATCAGTTTGGCATTCACAGTTGTTATTGCAGGGGGAATATGGGTCCAGAGATGAGGTTGGAGTTGAGCTGTAAGAGAAACAGAAAGAAGTTAATGAGCAGCTAGGTGATACCAGCCAGCTTTTCCAGTCACTGCCACACAAAGATGGCTTTGAAGGAGGGCAGTTGAGGCAAACAAACGGCATGAAGCAGAGGGTCCCAGCTTTCAGAAATCCAGGCTACAACCTCTCCATGGGGACAGAAATGCCATGGCCACGATGCCTCTGCCAGATGGAACCTAACACCAGGCTCAGGCTGCCATGTTACCCTAATGAGAAGCTCTAAGGAAACTCAGAGAGATGCTGTGGACATTGCTCTGTATTATTCTAGAACAGTCACCAAAAAGAGTTGAGAGCCTCAAGTTGTCATCCTTTTAAAGAGAGCTGCTGCTGCACACTGAGGAGCACCAGAAAAGAAANCATGTCCTTCCTGTGCTGGGGGCTCCAGAACTGTACTCTGAATGCTACAGAATGTGACTCATTTCTCCCAGTAAAATGGTCCTGTCCTCACCATATCTGAATTTCCAGGCATTTAAAAACTGCCTCTGCAGACTCCCCCTCAGGCACTTAAATCAATGTACAAAGAAGTGTGCATCCCTCGCTGCCAGGAGACACCAGACGGTGCGGCGGAGAGGGGATGTGTTGGACCAGATGACCTTTAAAGGTCCCTCCCAACCTAAAGCATTCTGTGATTCTGTAGATCCAATGCTACTGAGGTGGGCATGGGAGCAGCAAAATGAGGCTTGGCAAATTTCAGTTCAGTTCAACTAGTTTTAGTAAAACTGTTGTCAGCTGCAGATACTCAGTTCCGACAGCAGTGAGTTACAGGAGAACATCCCAAACTAAGAGCCCTATATGACATTGCCTTCTAAATGCTTGCTCTCTGTGGATGTCTGAAGGCTGATTGTTGAGGACAATAACATGGCATTTGAGGACAGTAACATGGCATTTGAGGACAATAACATGGCTGCCCAGAATGGTTCTGGAGACTCCTTCTACGGAGACATTAAAAATCTGGATGCATTCCTGTGTGATCTCCTCTAGGTGATCCTGCTCTGGCAGAGGGGTTGGACTGGATCTTTTGAGGTTTCTACCAACCCCTAATGTTCTGTAATTCTGTGATTTTTGTTGGTGAGGCTGTGTGAGACTTACTTGTTTCCATAGGGAACAGTAACCCCTGCCACAGGTCCTGTGTCACAGCCCAGGAAGAGGAAAGACACGTAGCAAGCTGTGGACACCAGGTTCACCAGCATGGCCATCCTGATGGCTCCCAGAGCAGACAGGCTGAGCTTCTTCACCAACAGACCACCCAGGAATATGCCCAGACATGCACATGGGATTGCTGTCATCCCTGCAGGAGGAAAAACATGAGCAAGAAGTGTGAGAGAGGCTCAGTGAACCACACTACTACAGCTTTCTACCTTCCAGCAGAGACCTGTGTGTCAGCATGAGGAAACCTTGTAGCACTCAGCCACCAGAGTAACACTAAGTTGGGGATGTCCAAAAGGAGAGGAACAGAAGCAAACAGGTATGTTGCCTTGCACAAAGGAACTGGGGTCTTCTTTTAGTTCTTCTCCATTCTGGAGAAAGGCAAGGAAATTGCTGAGACTGGTCCACCCTAACCTGGGGAGCATCATCTCTAATGCTCTCTGCAAGAGTTGGCAAAGTCAAGAATTTTTCAAGGTGTGTAGAGGCTTTGGATGAGCCTTGCTTGTTGTACTTCACAGCAGCCTCACCTTCAGAGAACAAGTAATAGCTGCATTTCAAAATATGAAGTTTCCCTTAAAGAATCTTCTTAAACTGTGAGATGCAAAATCACTGCCAGCAGTGACTCATTTTCCAGGCACAGAAAGGCATTACCATGCTAAGCCTGTCTGGGTCTGCTTTCATCCCTTTGCTGCCAGATCTTGCTTACCTGGACTGAGCTGAGAAATGCATCCAAGTCCTGGCATTTCTGGACTCCCATAAATGCCATGTGGGAAATCTGCTATCAGCTTTGATTTAATGGAACAAGCTGTGAGGACTGCAGATGTATCAAAGTTTCCTTGCCCACTAGTAGGTAGGTCAGAAGCAGGACATGCCCTGGCTCATAGGTGATTCTCTCTGATGACCATCCAGCTGTACTCAAATGCTGACTTGGTTAAGCATCTCTCACCAGTGTCAGGGTTTTCTTTCCCCTAGTTGTTCAAGAATTAAGTTGTTATCCTTTGCCAAGCCTCTATTTTTCAGGAAAGATGGAAGAACCTAACATCCCTGAGACCTCTGCCCTTCTGTCAGATCCTATTATAATTCACTATTGAGTTCCTATATCACTGGGAGGAGGCAAAACTGACTGCAGGGGATTGTTTCTTTTGGAAAACCAGGCCAAAGCCAGAAGATACCAATGAGTTCTGTAGGAAAATAAAGTAACTGTCAGGAGAGCAGCTTGCAAGCTCCTTATTTTGATAGTAAGATCCACCCAATTTCACGATGTCCCAGTTTTTGACAGATCACTGCCAGCTGCCCATCTGGCAAGCTGTGGTTGCAGATCATCCAAGATCAACTCACAGATATCTTAATTGGGGGCTGCTGAAGGAATGGCTGTCACAAACAAATCATTGGGCCTGCTTGGGAATGAGCAGCAGGGGAAAATAAATGAAGATCCTGCCTGTGCAGCACTGTTCTGTTGAGAAATAAATGTATGGGAAATTGCAGCAGCATGGCATGGTCAGAGAGAAGGGGCAGGGGCATTTGAAAGACAGCTAAAGCACATTAGCTTTGGTAGTTGAGCTGCTGATTGCAACCATGTTATTTCCAGCTCAAGGGGAAAGAAGAAGCTAGCAGGAGAAATGAGGCTTTTTACTCCAAATGGAAATGGGCTGGGTTGCCCAGGGAGGTAGTTGAGGCCCCATCCCTGAAGATATTCAAGGTGAGGGTTGACAAGGCTCTGGGCGACCTGATCCTGTGAAGGATGCCCCTGCTGGCTGCAGAGGAGTTGGACTAGATGACCTTTGGAGGTCAGAATCAATCAGGTTGGAAAACACCTTCAAGATCAAGTCCAATCCACCACCTAACACCTTCTAAGTAACTAAACCATGGCACTAAATGCCTCATCCAGCCTCCTTTTAAACAATTCCAGGAATGGTGACTCCATCACCTCTGAGGGCAGCCCATTCCAATGCCAATCACTCTTTCTGTGAAGATGGTCCCTTCAGAGCCAGACCATTCTATGAACTCATTAGACAAGCAGTTTGATGGGCAGCCTTGCTGCTTGGCAAGCAACTGCAGTGTCGGGCAACCAAACAGCCCAGTGGGGTTGAGCTTTCTGCAGTACTTTAGGGCTGTCACTGACTTCCATACCCTGGCTTGTCTCATACCACTTCTCACACAATGAGATCAGCTGCAGGGGAAGTGACTGCAAGCAGACTGCAGTCGAGGATCAAGGATGCTGGAGTTCTGCTCTGGGCACTGCAGCCAAGGCACAGCTAGGGCCCAGCTCTCCCATTCAGGGACACATTTCTAGATGTTGGGCAAGTAATTTTTTCAGGCAGCCTAACCAGTGAGACTGGTTGTGGTTAGCAGCCATGCTGGACACTTTCACCATGTCTTTGACAGTGGTTACTCACCCAGGAGCTGGTTAGCAGATGAGGTGGTGAGGTTGAACTGCTGCTCCAGGTACTTTCCCAGGAAGGCAGCAAAGCCAGCCACCACCGCGATCTCCATGCAGGCTGCCAGGATGATACAGGTGAAGACAGGATTGGAGAGCAAGTGCTTAGTTACTTTGGGGATCACTAGAAGAGAGGGAAAAAAGGGAGAGGTGTTTTTGTGTAGGTTCTGGAGATACTTTGCTGATTTCCTGCAGGATGAACTCTTTCAAATCAGGAGCAATTTTCTGTTTTGCACAGACAAGCTCGTTGAAATGTGGCAACACCAGAACAGAGTGCTGGGGGCTCCAGTACTGTGTGCAGTTCTG
>WBNM01032625.1:68378-137777 GCA_013399055.1 Ramphastos sulfuratus | reverse complement strand
CTGACTGATTATATGATTCTATATCAAGTTCTGTATTTTGAATTGAGAGCTATCCCAAATGAAAAACCAAAACCAAAAAATAAAAAAAAAACAAAACAGAAAAAGCAAACAAACCCACATGATGAAACTAAAAGTGGTTAGTGGTGTTAGTTAAGGTATCTGTATTATTTAGAGGTAAAAGTATGTATGTTTGTATATATATAAATACAGTGTTAGTATATAGACACGTAGATAACATAGATGCAGTACAGATAAACCTATGTTGAAATGTTTGCACTTTTCTTGGCATATTACTTGGTAAGCTGCTCAAAAATAGTAGCAGGTGTGGGGGAATTGTGCTTTTCATAATGGGAAGGACAAAAATCACCATTTGTATAAAGAATTCTTAGCATCTATATTTTATGAAAAGTGATCTCTATGGAAAATACTTATATGACTTCAGCTGAAGAATATATGATCTGAATAATAAAAATAGGTATGTAAGATTAACATCTATGTCTTTTATTACTCGTATCATATATTCTTCAGCTGAACGTCATGCTATCTACAGTGACATTTAGGTTTCTTCAGTCTCTGACAAGGTTACTTTTATTGCAGTTTAGGTATTTCATAGTGTTACCTTCCTTAAACCTTGCTGAAGATCTAATTCGATGAAGACAAAACTATCAGGAAGCAGAGTATCCAATGTACTGTTATTTTCTCTTAATTAATTTCTCCCAGCAGTTTAAGACATGAAAGAAGAGGGTGGGGGTGGGAGGTTTGTTTGGTTGATAGGTTGGTTGATTTTTAAGCTGTGTTTAGATACCAGCTACTATACAGATGTATTCGTGTCTTATACAGCAGAGCAGATCTCTTAGCAGGAAAACTTACAAAACATACTCTCTGTATATTGGTGGGTTTCAGTGACAGATTACATCTGTCAATAATTTTACAGTATTTATATATATAAACACACATGTATATGTAAAGATATATACAAACACATATATAAAAACACACACACATATATATATAAACACATATATATAAACACATATATATAAAAATATATATATTGAAGTTTTGGGGTTTTTCCTAGATGATAAAGCTGTGCATGAACCCACTTCATTGGGGGGAAAAAAAAAAAATTAAAAAAAAATTCCCCTACTGCTCAAATGTGGAAGTTGCTCACAAATACTCTGCAGTACAAATGAGAGCAGCAAAATATGTATTTAGAGCTATTACTGTATGTTTTGGATTCTAAAATGCTATAGCTAATTTCAGAGCTGAGTGCAGATGTGTCTGACTTAGATGTTGTGGCTCAGGTAAAAGAATTAATTAGATGAGGAATTCTAGGTTTGGATTATGTGAAAAGAAAGTGATTAAATTATTTTTCAGTTGATATGTTAAGTTTTTTTTAAAATTAGTATAATTATTCCCATTTAACAGGTGTAGAAACTGATACAGAGAAGTGAAGTTACCTAAGTTTGAAGGAACCTTTTGAAAGTCATGCAAAATAGAAAGCTAAAAGTATCAAGCCTATTAAGTGCAGTGGGGGTGTCCGGGGCTGCAATACCAATTAAGCATCTCCCCATGCCATCAGGCAGAGATGCAGCTTCATAACGTTCCCAGCTCTGTGTATGGATACGTCTGCTACACTTAAAATGCAGCTGTTAGTTGAAAGCCGTGTGTTCCAGTAAATTCATGCCCTAATTCTGTGTTTCCATGTGCTTTGTTAAATTCCTGAGATTTCTCCTTACACCTCTTTCCACTTAAGTAAAGTTTTACCTTTACCTGTGATGGCTGGAAACATTGAGAGAAGGGAGGGGAGGAGAGAGAAAGAGAGAGGGAGAGAAAGGTTTGAGGCAAATATTCTTTCATGTCCCGCTGAAATGCAAGCTGACTCCTAATGTCTCAGGATGTGCAAGCAGGAGCAGAACAACAGAAGTATATGAGCAGAGGTGAAGAGCTGTCATTGTCCTCCACTACTAAGTAGCCAGAGTAGTCTGATGTCATTGTGACCATAGGAACAAAAAAAAACCCCACAGAGATGCTAGGCTTGATTACGTCAGTTCATGGAATTGGCTTTGCTTTCTTTTTTGCACTCCCAGCTTTGATGCAAAAGCTGATGTAAATGGAAGCACACTTACAATCACAGAATCATTTAGACTGGCAAAGAACTAGACCACTGAATAATTAAGTGCAAACCAGCCACGTTATTTTTTTTAGCTTCAGAGAAGATTCTTTGTTGTTGAAGGCAGTAGTGATTCTGCCACTCATTTCAGTGAGTACCTTTAGCAGTTGACTGGATGACATTCAGCTGGACTGGTAGGGACATATTTCTGTCTTCTGATGCTGCTTCTGGCATTCCATAGTTGAAGTGGAAAATTTTACTTCTTCATCCTCTTTTACATGTACACAGGAACTTGAATAGAGAAGAATGGAAATCCTGCATTATTTTAATGCATTGAAATGTGCAAATAAATTTCCTTTTTTGCTGTTGAATTTCCTGCTTATTCTGACAGTGTATAAGAGAATTTGAATGGGTCCCACTGAGAATGTGTTTTGAAGCAGGATTCCCAGCTTGCTTCAATGAGGGGCTTTGGCTCAGTTAGAGCACCTCAACTGGCCAATGCTCAAGTATCTGCTATTTATCTTTTGCAGTTTGTTTCAGGAACATGAGTTAAAAGAGTTGCATTCTTGCAGAGCTATTTACAGTATGAGAGCTTGAATCTGTTTTGATGTAGGTTAATGGTATGTGTGTGTATATATTTAAAAAAAAAATATATATAAAATGATTAAGTTACCTTGAATTTACTCAACTTCTATTGTGTTGCAAAATTTGTAGTGTCTCTGCTAAATGTTAGCTATTAATGTAATATTGGTTAGATTAAATCTGCATTTCGTACCTTACCAGCATAGTTTGAGAAATGTTTAGAATGTAATCTTGGCAATTAACTAAAAAGTGTCTACTGAGTAATGCTTGTGATGAATGGGAACCACTAAGAGTGTTGTGAAAAGAGTATAGGTTTAGGACATGAAAAATGGCAGTAACTATTTTCCAGGACTGTAAGCTGTTTCTTTAGTATAATTGCAGATATTGAGGGAGCAGATCAGTTTTGGAGAGGGATGTAGCATTGTGAAAGAGTGCAGGCTGGGTCCTTCTGCCACCAAAAATCTATGACCATGTAAGCATAAAACATCACTTTGTCACACTTACCTGGATTGTTGGGCATTTGTCTTTTCAAACTCTCTCTTGCCCATACTCAAAAAAGTGGAATTATATGGTCTTAAATCATGTTCCTTATGCTCTAAACTCAGCATATTATTCTACTAATATACTAAAATCATCAGACAATTATGGTTTTTACAATAGAAAGTAATTTTCTGTAGTTAACGCTCAAATTAGAAAAAAAACAGCTGCCTACAAAAAGGATAGAAATTTATATTTCCTGATGTATATAGGAAAGGTTTATATTTATTTTTTAAAAAAGGAGGGAAGGGGAAGAAGGAAAGAAGCAAGCATTCAAATTTCCGTGGAAGCTCTGTGTTTATGTAAAGCACAGCAGCTGCACTGCAAGCTCCCCTCTCTGGATGACCTCAGTCCTGAACAAGACAGACTGTTCTGGGTGCAGGTGTGATTACTGAATTATTTGTTCTGTTTTAGTGTCAGTCAGTTACAGTGAGGTATTCTGGGTAAAATTGGGATTCACTGAATAAAATGAATTGGTATATTTGGTATTCCACAGTTCACTGTGTGCCTTCCTGCTATTGCAGAAATAGTTTATTTCATTCTGCTGAATTACATTAGTTAAATAGGACAGACAAGAGGAAGTGAACCCAGCAACAACCTCTGAATATATCAGGCAGACAGAACAGCAGGATTGGACTGAAGACAGTGCAGGACAAAAAAGCTAGTTTTGACAGCTGACTTGTGATCTTTTTGAAGAGTTTTATATATGCTGTTTGAATTGAGAATTTTAAGTTTCTTCAGGAGAAACAGAGCTGTGGAAAGTGCTTACTTCTAATGCATGCATAACCCAGTCAACCTTGGTTCATATTGGACTGGTCTTGTCAACCTGTCAGTGGTTAGCTAAGCTGCCTTAGATCATGTTGGCCTTTGCCAGGTGTCAGTACCTTTTTATGTTCCATGTGCATTTTACCTCTTGTCAGTTTATGAAGTTTTATAGAAAGATCCTATTCCTTCCTTTGTGTTTTGTGTAGACTGCCAGAGGGTACAACTATACATGCTGATAACATGGCTATTTCTCTCGTACTTGTTTCCAACCAAACAAGCCCAATCAGACTATGGCGAAGCAAGGTTCTCAAACCTTTTTTTTTTTTTTTAAATGTGTGTGGAATGTAGGCTTTTTTTGTGTCTTGGAAGAGTCAGCATAAATGTAGAACCCACAAAAGCAAGTCCTTCTAGAATGATGGATGTAGTTTCCTACAAATAATTACTCAGAAATTCAGCCCCTGCTTTGGCAACCATTAAAGAGAGAACTGTGGCTTCAGCAGCTAAATCCACCTTGTGCTTGTTAGAGGTTCTCCCTTCTATCACTTGAAGAGTGATAAATAGATACATTGTTGTAAGCCTTACAGACCTTAAGGCTTACAGAGAATGGCTGCAATAGCATTGCCCTGCGTTTGAGATGTCAACCTTCTGTGGATCCGCTATCCTGTTACTGCTCTGCAAAAACCACCATGCTGGTGTGACTGGCTTCATATGAGGCACAGAGCATTACTACAGAAATGTCTTTGATAAACTTATTTTGAAATGAGTCAACACTACGATTCCTATGCAAACTCAGACACTTTTGGTTTTGTTAAATGAGCATGCCATTGCACTATCTGTTTTATTAAGTAAGAAACAGATGAGAAATGGAAGTTTACTGGGACTGATTTTACTCATTCTGGTTTCTGATGCAGTTCAATTTCTTTGAATAATCTGACTCCAACTGAAGACATACAGAGAAATAGATTACTTATCTCTGAGGATTTAAGAAGGGGTTTAGATGACTCGTGAATGATAAACTGGCCTGATTGGCTGATGCAAGTCAAGTGAATGTGTAATCCAGTGCACTCACAGTATGCTGTGGTTCTTTTGAGCATAAGAATTGTCCATTAGTTGTTTTCAACCATTAGGAGCAGACAGATCTTCCTTATGAAACAGGTAATGCATCCTTGATCGGACTTAGAAACATATCAACATTTCTAACGGTGGGAAGTAGTCGAAGAGGCATTCGGCAGGGTTGAAGACAGCTCAGACACCACCCACTGCTGTTGGTATTGGGAGACACTGCGGTAAACAGCTGGTATTTCTCTGAGTCATTCATTCTGCTGTTCCCACCTCATTACTCTGTCTAGGGTGTGTGGGTGGCCAGGTACATTTCTAGGCAAGGAAGTCATTAAAATTGATGTCACAAATCATAGCCATGTTAGGGGAGAGGGGGAACATGGTTGCATCCTTCTCTTACCCATTTTAAAACCTTTATGTGCTCCTCTACCTGATGTATGTGACCATCAGTAAAAAGGATAGGGGGGCAACATGGCCAGTTACTGTGCCTCACAAGGATACGATAGCTTCTTCCCTTAGTCTCACTAACTTTTCTCTGTTAGTGTGCCAAGCATTAGGCAACAAACCCGTATGAAGGGCCAGGAGGGGTGTTTCCCAAAAGAGTGCAGAACTATGAATTCATTTAATCTCCTTTCTCAAGGGTAGATGCAGGTTTTAGGTTAACAGGGATCTGATACACTGAGAGTATGAAGGTTAGATGCGATACAGTTAGGAACATGATGAACTTCAGCAAATTGTGTAGCTTGTATTTGAATCACTTCTGCCTCCTGTTGAGGAATCTGTAGAGTATCCAGGCTGTGTCTCTTGCAGCTTGATGAAAGTCACGAGTTAGCTTAGAGTTGATGGTGTGCTAGCCATTCTGCATGACTAGCTTGTGTGTATATTCTTACCATGAAGACGTTTTGCTTCAGTAAAAAGCTACTCCACGTAGCAATTTTTGCTGAGTTAGCTTGAAGTTACAGTAACCTGGAATAGTGTCTTGTATATGTTCTTTTGTTAGATGGTGTAAGGTAGAGCAGAGACCATCCTGCTTGTTTTCATAACAGATTCTGACATGTCTGAGGCCATAGTGGCCAGCTGAAAAAAGACATTGGAATACCCCAGTAAGTGTGGTGGTGGCGGCATTCAGACTAGTTGTATATAACCTGAGATAATTGTTTCTTTATTCACATTGAAGTTCTTTGCATGTTTTTCTTAATTCTGTTCTTTCACGTAAGGCAATGAAGTCTCTGACTGCTCCAAAAGTAGAGTCTGGAAAGAAAGCGAACACTGTCTTTGACGAATAAGTATCAGGTAACAGTGGCAGTGGGGAAGCCTCTTAATTTTTAAGGTATTTAATCTGACCTGGTCTTGATGAACCAAATTACACCTGAATTTGGAGATAGAGATTCAGAGGAAGGAAATTCTTTTCATGTCTTAATCTCTTAGTCACTGAAACCAGAAAAGTGTCTCCTTTCCATTTTTGTGTAAAGTGCTGTTCCTTTTGATATGCAAATGATGCACTGTACCATATAACCTCAGTATTCTTGAGAGAAAAAACAAGGGCAGAAAAAAACGTGTGTAGTGCAGGAATTCAAATGATATGGAAACAAGGTTCCTACTCTTTCTCACAACTGAGTCCTAAATTCCAGTGAAGCAAAAAGAGATCAAATCAGTTTGGACTTTGAGGGTGAGGATTGCCGTGTGTGATAAGGGACATTTGAGAATTTCCACATGTAATGAATATAAAAGGTAACAGAGCTGCCTGAATGTTAAAGCAGCTGTAGTGAACAGTAATAGAACTGAGTGGGTTGTAGCTGAGCGACAGCTCATCATATAATCATCATGTTTTCCACTTAAAGAATCTCAGAAAAACAAGAAAGATGGTTTAATTCTTTTTTTGTCATCTTCTAATAAGAGATTTTGAGTAATTTTTTTTTTAAACACTCCCTGTTATCTGGACTATACTTATGTATTTTGAGGGATGGAAGACTTACTGTCCATGGTTCAAAATATATTCTCCCTCCCCCACCTCATTAAATCATACTTGGAATTTCCCCTTGTAATTTTTCTTTTTCCTTAGTTGTCTTGTACATAGGTCATATTTGCTCTGCTGCCATTTCACGATGCAGAAGCAATCACTTAGCAAAGCATAGGCTTTTGCATGTTTCACTGTCTTTGACACTTCCCATTCTTTTCCTGCCCACCTTTCACCCTTGAGGAGTTGCCGATAGAAGTACAGATGGGCAGCAAGCTGAGGAGCTCTGGGAATGCAGCCCCTTGGAATTGCCATAGCTCAGCCAGACAGTGATGATGAGGCAAACCATAGTCTGCCTTCCTTCGCTCTCAGTCGTCAGTTCTAAGAAGCTGATTGAGGAGGGACAATGCTTCCGTGATTATACAAAGCAGTAACAGGTTCCCAGTTTTTACAGGAGGCTTTCACTAACATCCAAGTCAATCTTTTTATCTTTTTTCTCTGTTTTTTTTTTTTCTTTTTTTTCCTCTTGTTATGACAGTGGTAAGTAGAAAATGGCTTTATTTGGTGAAGTAGAATTTAAAGGAAAATAGATCTTCTGAGATGAAGCTAAAATCAATAGAAGACTGTGCTTCAAGCTGTGAGTCTTTAGGCATCAGTATATACTGTGTGCTCTACTTTGGCATTCTATTTTTCTCATCTGGTGGGGACCAGAAAGGCCCTATCCCACTGTTTCAGATCCTTTGAAATATGGTGTAGTACTGTTCCTCATTAGTGGGCTTTGGAGCTTGTCAGATTTTTAACCAGAGATGTGTTTTATAGTTGATAAAGTATGATTCTTTTAAATTTGAAATAGCATTTTTTAATTTGTGAAGGTAAAGCTGTGTCTGTGAAGTTGATGAAGTGGTGTAAAGGAGTCTTGAAGGGTAAAACTATGGTTGTGTTTTTTCTGCAAAGTCAGCACAGAAGGCGGTTGGTGTGGTGTGCAAAGCAGTAATATGAACTGCTTGCATTTTGTATTCTTTTAGAAAGGAGTAGCTTACCTTGCAATTACGATGCACTCCATTTATTTGCTGAAGTTTGTACAGCTCTCAACGATTGGTTTCCTGCATGCAACATGAAGCTTGGGGCCTCAGACCTAAGCTCCAACCCAGCTTACTTTTCTACTATTAAAGGTGAAGGCTAGTGTTTCAGCTGTCACATCAGAAGGTCCCTGTCCGTTCCTCAGGGCTAATGGGGCTGTAGCAGTGGGAAGCAGGCTTCAGTTCTGCCCTCAATACTGTTTGCAGTGAGCTGACCTGCAACTAGCTCAATTGCAGTACACTGAAGATACACAAAAGAGGAGAGCTAGTCTGAAAGGTCACTGATACTGAAGAAAAGAAATTATTTACCCCACTTGCTTCATGTTACCTTCTTTGTACTGGCTATGGTGTTTTTTCAGACCCTTCTGTGAGTTGTTTCAATCTAGAAAAAAATTCTTCCAGGCGAAAAAAAGTAGCGGAGGTTTTGTTGTTTTGGTTGAGTCCAAGTGGCCCAGAGACCACTTAGACAAGTATCAGAGCAAAAGGAAAGGAGCAAATGGCACCCAGTGGCCCAAATCCATGCTGCAGAAAAGAATGAGTAGTCTCCCTTTTAAAGCTACTGGGTTTTAGCATCATCTTTGAGTCAGCGCAGGCTAATTTGGCTGGAAAAGTAGTAAAAAGCGGATATGTGGATATTTGGGATATCCATCATTTGTTCAGTTCAGGTTGTAGCTATTTTATTTCAGAAGATGTATGTAGATAATTGCATAAAATTGCAAGTTATATTTGGTAGCTTTCTGACATAGGCCTTGAAAAGTGTCTCAGCTTTGTGTGATGAGTAATGTGTGCTATACAGAAGATCTTTCATTAAAAACATAATTTTGCATTGTAAAAGTATCTAGCTTTTGACCAGTCAAACAATTACAGTGTTTTCCATGACTTCATGCTGTAATGCAGATGCTGAAAGTCAGTAGCATTCAACATAACTAAATTTATCATCTCTTAAATTAGACACTTGGAAAAAGAGTTTGCTGCCCTCAGTGACACACTGCTGAGACCTACAGGGAACCCACAGAAAACTTAACAAGGTCTTGGTGATACTGTTTCTGTCAGCATTCAAATACAGGTGCTTTTGCAAATGCTGCTTTAGTACCGGATTGTGACAAAGCCTCAGATCTGCTGTAGACCTCAAACATGGCTCTTCCAGTGCATCTCTACTGTTCCATTACAAACTTTCATGATGGAACTTTAGTTCACAAAAGTTTTTGTTTACATTTTGAAGTTGGAAATCTTCAGAACGTATGTTTCTTTGGACCTAGTGAGAACAGCCACATGCAAGTTCTTCTGCATGACTGGAAGTGTCTGCATTGTATTTTCAGAGAGAGAGTTGTAAATCTGAGCTTAAATAGCAACATAGAATGGTAAGGTTGGAAGAGACCTCAAGGATCATCTAGTTCCAACCCCCTGCAGAGGCAGGGACATAATCTATTGATAATATATGTTGCATAATGAACTGCAAGAACAGAGTAATTATTAAAGCATAATCATGTCAAAGTATTATTACAGCAAAACCTCATGAATCATTGGTGAGAGGTTGTCACATTTTGGTTATCCCATGAACAAGACCAGATTGAATTTTGAGCATATTAATTACACTGGAAACGTTTGATGTTCTTTTTGTAAAATCTTCATTGAGATTGTTTCAATTTCAATCTAGTGCCATTTGTTTTTCTTTCATTATATATATGGACAATTTTGACAGACTTACCAGGTAACTGAATTATAGTATTGAATACTGACCTCAAATTAACTTATTGTATTAGCAATTGCAATTTCATTCAAAAGTCTAGTTCACAATCATAGGTAATGATGGCTTTTGCTTCTTGTCCACTGCTTGCTGTTGCATGTATTTCCTTCCATTCCACTAACCTCTGTTTTATTATCCAATGGATGCATGCAAGTGTCCAGGGACAGTTTTAGCAGAAGGAAAAGTAACTGGGAGAAACTTTTCTCCACAATCCTTTATTTACTTTCCATGTTTGCTGTGTAGAGAGAGCTTTGTTCTGGCTAAGTTTGATCTTCTGAAATAGAAACAGCTGTTTTAATGGCTCTTCAGAGAAACAAATGGACACTTTGGAGAACAGTGATACTTTGACAAGTTCTTGCATGTGTGCCATTTCTACAAGTGTTAATTGAGTTTTGTCGGTGTCAAGCGGTTCAGCAGGATGTGAGGGCATCAGAACAGCACAACAGGCTTGGGCTCTCTTTGTTTCCACCAACAGCATTACTGACGCATCACTTACCCTCAATGACTTATGTGTGTGACTGTAATGTGTGTTGTGAAAGAAATATTGGTAGTGGAAAGGGACCAGACAAACTGAAGGATCTCGAGCACCATTCTTTGGCTGCAAGAATTTTAGTGTAATTTTGTGTACTTGTACAATCTGCACGTTACAATATAAACACAACAGTGAAATTGAAGTGAAGTTTGGGAAATGTTTCACGCTAGAAGTCTGAAATAAAGACCATGGTAAGAGTGAAGAAAGGATCTGGACAATCTTTTAGAAACCTGCCTTAATTTGGCATTTCAGATTGCTTCATATAATTGTAAGACTCACATGTGTGATATCTGTAGTGGAAAATGTAAGAACAGTTTCGCCTGTGCACTTCAGTAGACATTTGTAAAAATATGCATATAAATTCCCAACTGCATGGAGTTGTGTGTTCATACACACCTCACATACTCTGGTTTTGTGACCACCACCACTTCCAAGTATTCTGTGTAGGAACCTGAAGGATATTGAGTTATTTCTTGTCAAGTTGCCATAGCTGTTTTCCCATGTCAGTGGAATACATCCCTCTGTAATGGCAAAACAATCTCCATCTTAGGGCATATTGTCTGTGTTTATTATGTTACCTTTTAGAATCTTTATGTCTAGGTTAATGTGGGCCAATGGTCAGACAGTGTTTCCCTCCAGAAAGCTTGCTTTCTATTACTCTATTTGATCATGAAAGTTTCTTTAATTTAATGTGAATTAGATTGGGCTCTGGCTGAGGTTCTTGATGGAAAAGCTGTTGTGATCTCAACGGTGAGATAGGGAAGCCTTTAGCACAATCTTTGGAATGGTCAAAAACTGCAAGAAAGGAAGAAGTTGTTTCTCTGTGATAGTGCTGCAGATTGAGCTTCCAGAGTCAGGATGTGTAGTGGGAATGATAAATGGCCGCAGAACAGTACTTTATAGTGTCACTTTTGGAGTAAAACAGCAAAACATGTTCTGGTGTTCTCTCCATTCTTACAGACACATGATATGACAGAGCTTCAAAGTCACAAGTAAATCATCTGGACAGTTGCCTCCTGTCTCCTAAATAGGTAAACATATTAGAAACAGAAACAGGGGCCTACCTACCTCATTCCTGTAAGTAGCTATAAACATTCCCTGTCCCCCCCCCCCCCCCAAATGAGCATCTGTCATTTAGTCGTTTTGAAACACTGAGCATAAAGACCTTGCAAAGAAAACAAGAATGTAACTTGGTTTCTGGTTGACAACAGTTAACTGTAGCCAACCAAAGAAACCAAGTAAAAATATTAACAAGTTAACAGCTAACCTGTGGATGATGCAGTGTTCCTCATTAAATGAATCCTTAGCTGTGCTTCCTAAAGCTTGGATGCTAAGTAAATTCCTAAAACCATCCATGTTAAATTGCTGCAGCAGCTGATCTGTCACTGCAGAAGCACTGCTTTGGGCTTAGTTCCTTGCTTTAATATTTCTTAAACAGTTCACTCTCATTGTGAGAATTAAGTGAAAGATTTCCATAGTAGTAACCTTGCCAAGGACTGTGAATTGAACAATGTTTGCTAATTAGTGATGTTTAGCTGATTATCAACTACTCTAAACTGCCATTTACTTGCTGAATTCTCTGTCCTCTTTCTAGGGAGAAAGCAAGTTCGCTGGTGTGAACGCCTGCCTCATTTACTTCATCAAAATGAGATAGGGCATTCAGGAAAGAAGGGAGATTTTTGCAAATAGAACTTAACCATGGTGAGTTGGCTTTTTGTCTCTACTTCTGTTACAGAATTTCTCAGTGATGCTAAACACATTGCTCAATCCAAACTTTTTGCAAGAAGGTTTTTTTCTTCCCTGGAAGTATGTTATGTGTAATGCTTCCTTGGCAGTATTGCTGGATTGAGAAGTTCTTCCTTAACTACATTTTCATCCGCTGCCACATTAGGTCCACAGAAGTGCTTGAGGGAGACCTTTAATAAATTAAAGCAGCAAACTAAATGGAGCTGAAATCAATTGCTTCCTGCCATGTACGCAAGAAACATATGAGAAACTGTGGTCTGTATTCTTGATTTGACACTACAGTGTCTGTCTTGAACATTATACAGAAAATTCAGAACACAGGGACTAGATTTGTAATTTTGAGTTGCTAAATACCCTCTAAGATTGTAATGAAGTGTGAGAACTCAAAATTAATAATGCTTTTTTAAACTACTCTATCTTCCTTAGCTCCATTTTTAAAATAGTATAGCAATTGCACACCTTACAGGCACATTCTTAACTATGCTCATTAATATTTTGTGAGACATTAATGCACTGAAAGAACAAAAGTCCTGAACCTCTCTTCAAGTGGTTCAGAAGGTTACAGTAAGTCAGATTATTGGAACCACACTTGGTGGTAGTGAATATTTGAAAAAAATGCTGATTAAGTGAATCTTGTGATTCTGCAAAATGTTCAAAAGTAAGGATCTTGAAAGAAAATACCAGATGGAGGATACTATTTAAGACTGTATGGTAATGCTTATGCACAAGAGAAGGTAGTTATCTATAGAAAACAAACCTCGGTTGATTTTTCTGGTGCAGTTCCTCTATGTAGTAGTCAGAGTTTTCAGGTAGAGATGTTGTTCTGTTTTATTTAAGTGTCTTCTTGGCTATTGCTGTGGTACTATTTTCACTGAAGTGAATTGGCTTATTTTAGAGCAGTGGCATTTGGCTTTGCAAATAACTGAGACACATTACCTGCCACTACAGACAGCTTACTCTTGAATTCATCGTTTGGCAGGTACCATTAATTTTAGGTTTATTTAAGATTATGTACCATTTGACAGTACTTGATTTGAAATTCAATATCATATTTGTCTTAGGAATCCTCATTAAGATACAATTAATAAAGGCTAACTGCTGTATTGGGATAGTCAGGCTATGTCTAATGTGGGTGGAAGTAGAAGTGTGTTTTAATTACAGGCAATGCTCCATCATTTTGAGATTTAATTGCTAGTTGAATTGGTTATGTTAACTGTCTATTATGAGACAATTTTGTTACATAATAACAACAATATTGTAATTGTGTGAAGTACATAACCGTTGGTGAGTGCAAATACATGGCTTTGCTTTTGCAAATGTAGAAAACAATCATTTTACTTCGTGCTCTTTACCTCTGGTAAACCTTACAGGTTTCATTACTTACCAGTGTGAACCAGATTCATTCACTTAGTCCTCATGAAATCAAAATACTATTGCCAACGACATGGGTTAAGTTGAATCTGCTGCTGCTCGTGCCAGCTTCCAAATGAAGATGCTGGCTGGAGCAAAGTATTATGGGGCTTGAAGTTCAGATTATAATGTGGGAGACTTCCTGTTCTGGTTGCTGCTTTTGGGTTCTGGGTTTTTGGGTGTTGGCTCTTTCTGCTGGGATGGCAGCCGGAGGGGGAAGGATGCAGTGGTTTAGCTCACTTGCTGCTTCCTGCTGCTTTCTGCTGTGCCTTTTTTCTGCAAATAGGCTACAGTAGTTGTGCATTGTGTTGTTATTATCTCATTTACTCTGTAAACTCTTACTTAACTCTTTATGTCAACCCGGTTTGTGTTTTGTGTGTTATTTTCCCCTCACTTCTGTGTTGTGGGAAGCAGACAGGTTAATCTGCTCTCTGTGCATTAATCTGTTACAGCCAATTACCAGAAGTAGAGTAAAATACTTCTAAGCCCTATTCCATACTGAGAAATGAGATTCATCCTCTTTTTTACAAACTGAATAAATAATGTTTTTCACAACTCAAAGAAGACATACCTATAAGGCACAGATCTTCAGGCTACTGCACACAAACAGAAGTTCATGTCTTAGTAAATTCTGTCTAAGATAGCTTCTCATGGAATTCCAGGAAATTTTTGTTTGAAGATTCCTTTTTTTGCAGTAGAGCTTTTACAAGGTAGATAGTTCTAGATCTGGATGAAGACAATTAAATGTACACTTAAAAAAACCCACTGTATTCTCTTTAGACAGTGCAATCATCAGGATATATTTTGAAGAAAAGTTACTGACTGGTTAGAATTAGAGCAAGTGTCTGTTATTCTAAAGAGATCCACCTCAATCCAGGAAGACCTTAATATGTTGTAACATGACAAAAAGCAATATAGAGCAGTAGACTAATACAGTTTAAACAATTCATAAAAGCTAACTATTTTAACACTCCTTTTATACTCATTAAGCATGAAGTCTGTGAGAATTTCTATTCTGTTGCTTTTACTGTTAATAATATGATGAATGTATTAGTGCAGTGTCTACAGGCTAAGCTAGTAGAGAGTGGTTGCATAATGGAAAGTATGATCTTCGGCTCTCAAAGTATCATAAGTTTTAGGTAAGTTGATTAGAAACCTCAAGTTTGTAATGTATTACACCTTTAAAATTAGGGCAATTCAAAATAAATTTATCTATTATAGATGCTGCATGGGCTTGGTAATACATTTTTAGCATTCCAGAATCAAACTATAACCCAATCTGAGTTCATCCAGATTCATATTTTTAGAGATAAATTAATGTAGTTTTGAATTACCCCTTTTGCAAAAATCAAAAAGAATTTTCAGTAAAATTATACAAAAACTAGCTATACTTGAGCTCTCAGTTTTATTAATGCATATCAGAACAGAGAGCAAATGGATGGAGGAGCTGGTACTGTTTGTATAGCTCAAAGAAGGAGCCAGTTGATATGTTGGTAAGAGAAGACAGGGAGTATCTCCTTCTCAAGTAACTCATCTCTTCTCATATTTCCTTTTGAACTATCTCCATATATTTCAAGCATTAATAGCTGACAGCCTAGGTTTCTTGTAGGTATTAAAAATCCTTGGAAACCTTATCCAGAGAGAATAAAATAATTTTGAATAAGTTCGACTAGTAAGATCCTAAAATTTATCTGTGGAGCAGTAATTTCTTTACAGGGGACTGGAGGACCTTTAATGCTTTAGAAGCTGAAATGGTTTCACAAATGATAGGTTTCAGGTCTGAAAAGGGTCAAACACACACCATGGTTGAGTTCCAGACACTTATTTCCTGGTCATATTTTGCTAAATTTGGAACTGAGTCAGCTTCCTTTGCAAAAAATGCACTACATGTAATTATGTTCCATATATTGTTTCACTGGAGAGTCTTGAGATTTACCCATTTCAGTGGTGTTCTTAAGTTATTTATTGTTGCTGTATCATAAAAATGAATTGTGCACTGATGATGTTGTAAAATAACAAACGGATGACTATTAAGATATCTTAGTTGAAAAGTTGCATAAGTAATTTGCTAATTTTGATGTGAAGTACTTTATTTTGTAAGCCAATGATCTTTCTCCTTATGCAGAAATTAAGAGAGATTTGGACTCTTCTCACTGATTACAAAGAAATAATTGTAATATTTTTTTTTTCATGTATTCTGAAAGCACTTGCTGAACCCTGTGATGGAACAGGGCCATTTATTAAATAAATTTCTGATTTTTGTGATGGTTAAACCATCAGAAAAGGGAGATAGCATGAAAACTGTACTAGTCACTACCCCTGGTTATCAAGAACAGCTTTTGTAGTTGGAAATGGCAGGACCTTAAAAATACTAGGGATGCATGTGTGTTCCTTAATACAGTCTGACATCTACAATACTTCTTGTGAAAAAGGGATACTCTCGAAGTTGCTAAGGTTGGAACCGCTGGTGAAAGCTGTAAAAATAACAAAGTTGATGACTATCCAGTTACTTTATCTATTTTATCACATTTTTTGCAATATAGGAAGTATTTCTCTTCGCTATTTCTCTTCAGAATAAGTAGTATATGTTGTGCTGTTTGATATTTTAGTCAGCTTAGTCATGTCCAGGAAAATGCTGGCAAATCTAGAAGTGAGCGCAAGTGCACCAAAGAAACTAAACCCTAGTGTCATCTTTACACCTCTACATAGAGTGAGCAAGGTAGCTGGAATAGTTTTCCATTTTTTCAAGCTGTTTGAAATACAGATGTGGGAGAAGAAAAAGGATTGTAATTCCTCCCTGCTCTTCCTTATCCCCACTGGCATGCTTCAGAGTGATACACACTCTGTGTTTTTCTTTCATTCAGCCAAGGCAAGGTGAGTCTATTGACTTATCTGCAATCCTTTCCTTGCAAATGTTACTTCATTACTGCTTCTTCATGTTAGGAAGGCAAAGGGATAGTAGCAGTTCAGCTCCTTTCCTCAGCCAAGTTTCTCTGGTAGGTAATTTAATACACTTAAGCTATGCTAGTCCTTAACTTTTTGTCTCCAAACGGAAATAAAGGCCCTCGCTGAAGTCTTCGCTTCCACAGATGCATGTGTCTTCATCTCAGTAGTTTTTAATGGATGGATTAATTTATGGAAAGAACAGAAAACAACGTGAGGAAATCTGTTGCTTAGAAATTCTTGAAGTGTTCTGGAGAAGGGCTTACTGGACAGGAATACTTCCAAAGTCAGCTTTCAGGGGTGACGTTCTGTAAAGTCTCTGGCTTTCAAGAGATGAAGTGTTATGGGAAAGTTTACTGCTTATCTGGAATTAGTGATGGTAATTCTCTGAATGTCTTTCTGTTTTGAGGACATGCTACTCAGCTTTTAATTCTAGCACTTAAATTATAGGTAATACAGAGCCAGATTTTCACCCTCCTGTTGGAGGCCGTTTATGTCATTTGGGGCCTTTTGGCTATGGCTTAACTTTAGGAGACCAATGGTCTTATTTAATCAAGCAGATGTGGAATTTCATATTGATACTAGATGTGCAGTCACATAAGCTGTGTAAAGAATCACAGGATAAAATCAGGACTCTTGCAAAATTGCCCAAGAAGTTCTTTGCAGATGAAGCTCTTTTTGATGAAATCTGTGAAGTGGTAGATTTTCTTCCTTTTGGTTCAAGTCTCTAGTCTTTAGAGATCATAGAAAACATGGGTGTTCTATGTAAGAAAATAGGAGTTGTTATACATAAGGAAATAGTAGCTGCTGTGTAGTTTCTGAGTTGCGTATATTACGTTGCATATAACTAGATCCATTGCTGTATTAATTACAACACACGTACTGGTGGCACAAACTTAGTTCAGATCCGAATTCAAATATTTGTCTAGTTGATGGTAGTGAACCTTTTCTTTTCCTGACACCACCACTTCTAGTTTGAAGCTAGTGCTTGAAAAAACCAAATTATTACCAACTAGATAAAGGCCAGGATGTATCTTTTTAAATTTCAGAGTGTTATGAAGTTCCCCATAGATGGTTTGCTGCAAGACTGTTGCTGCAAGAAACTAGCTCACTGAGTCTGTCATGAAATGGAGAACACTGTTGGTTAATTGACTGATTCTACAAACTGAAAAGCAAGACCTTTTTCCAAAATGCTTGCAAATAAGAGAAAAGTGGATGCAGAGGAGGAAGTACAGCATGTGTTTACTGACTGAGTTAGTTGAAAGTGACTGACATAAGCAGCAACTCCCATAATTTTTCAAATAGGTTTCTTTAGAAAAGAGTAACCCTGTTTCTCTGCTTCTTGCACTGTGGTTGGTCACTCCTTAAGCCATCATCTGAAATTAACTCATGTAATTGTGTTTTTGCATGTGATAGAATGTGTTTTCAAGCAGAATGTTATTGGTTGTTTGGGGTTTTTTGGAGGTTGGAGTTTTTTGGTGGGAGGTGTTGTGTGGTTGTTTTCTGGTGTGTGTTTTTTTGTGTGCAATTATTGATTTTGTTTTGTTTTATTGATTTTGTTTTGTTTTATTGATTTTGTTTTGTTTTATTGAAGGTGTTTTGTTTTATTGGTTTTTTTCTGTGTTGGGTGTTGTTTTTTTTTTTCCTTTCATGTGGTCTGTGGTCTTGTCTGTGTGTTGAACATCTGTCTTATCAAGCATTGCTGATCTGTTGTTAAGGAATCAACTCCCTGCATCAGAAGATTCTCTCTTTCCCTCCCCTAGCCATTTGTATTTCATATAACACCTAAGTAAAAATCATTCCTGCTCCACCTCTTTTTGAAACAACAATAAGAGGGTTCTTTCTGTTCTTCCTTGTTTTTCTGGCTACAAAGCAGACCTACTAGTCAGGTAGAGCAATTCTCTGCCATGCTTCTTTGAAAAATTTCTAGTGAATTGACTGTGTTTTGTCCAAAGTGATGATAGATAGTTTCTAAAAAACAATCAGCAACAACACCCAATCATCTTTGCTATGCATTTAGCTTCAGGTCATCAGCAAAGCAGAGGAGTTTGATCAATCCATCATTAAAAAAATGACAGAAAAGTTAAATGTGTGAAAGAGGATGCCACTGGAGATAGCTTCAAGTTATTTTCTGTATGTATCTATCTGATTTCTAGGGCTATTTTTTGGGGTTTTTTTTGTGATAAAAAAGCTTTTTTTGTGGTTAAAAAAACAAAGATGTTTTTGAAATCCCTATGTTGGTCATGTTTATAGAATGTATAAATAATTTCCTCTACAGTAGATTGAACTGAAAGATACTTACATGCTGAAACTTGCAGTAAGCTCTACAAAATAGGTAGGGTTGCAGTATTGGTGAAGGTTTTTATTCTGCTATGCCCAGGCTTATTTTGTAGTCAGTAGCTTTTTTTTTTGTTTTGTTTTTTTTCCCCCTGGCTTTTTGAATTTCTTGTTTCACACACTGATATTTAACTCCCAACTGTGTTCTGCTTTTCATAGAATGTAATAATAGATGATGATGACAGTGGCAATTAGAACTAATGGCATGTTTCTTAGAGATGCTGAACGTCCATTAATCCTGTTGAAGTTGGTCAAAACTGTTTAAAAGGTCTTAAAAGTCAGGCTATGCTATTTTAACATAAGACTTTGAATGTCCGATAGTTGCCAGTGCTTTTGTGGTGTGTACAGTTCATCTGCATGATTCTTTATAACAATTTCATTGATACGTCAGCTTACAGTTCTGCTTATTGAGGCTGAGTATTTCCTGATAATTATTGTTTGGTTTTTTAAAATATTGCCTGAATTACAAGAAAAATTATAAAAGCATAGAGATTATAAATTTTTATTACTTCAGAGGTAGCTTCAGCTTATTTGCAGTGAGAGAAAACACAGTTGTTATACTTAAACTATACATCTTTGAGGTGTGAAATGAATCATTCCAGATTCCATGCCTCTCCTCTTTTTTTTTTCTCCATGTATTTACTTGTTCTAAACACATGGAGATTACATTAAAGCAGAGTCTTTAGTAGAAAAATAAATTAAACCTTCTATTCTTCTTGGTTCGGTTTCCCAAATAACTGCAGTAGCTGAGGAACTTCATGTTTCACAAAAATGAGGGTGGGAGTCACAGGGTTGGGGGAAATTAGCAGTACTGGTTTGCTGCATAATGTTTGTGTGAGCTGTTTCCTGCTGTAGCTTATTTAGCTGCTGTATACAGAGCTGTGTGATGCTTTCTGTTGAATTTCAGCACATTCTACGAATGCTTGGCAAGCTTGAAACTTGCTATTCTTTCTACTTTATATGTATCTAAGGCCTTGTAAGGGCTTGATTTTTGTATTTAATCTGAAATTCAGAAGTTCAATTCTACCATTATTTTTAGGGAACTTGTAAAAGAGAAATTCACCATCAGTCTGACGCAGAATCTGGGGGATGAACCAGTTGGTGGGAATCAGTATTTATAAGGGGAACATGGAAAAATCACCATTTTGTGTTTTGCCTTGATGTGAGGAACAATGCAAAGTGAAGAGTTACAGGCAGTCAAACCTTATGTTTAAAATAGGAGTGAATTACCTACCTCAAGGCATGAATATTCTGAAGACTCTATTTTAAAAGACTCAAATGCTTAGTGTGTTGACTATGCACTTTACATACAATTAAGCATTTGAGTCTCTCTCTAGTCTCTGTGTGCAAGAAGATAAAGGATGCTTGGAAAATTGTATCGATAAGACTATTTATACAAAGCTCATAATGCTAATACTTTTGATGTCCTTTAAGCTTCTGCCTTCATATCCTTGTCAGCACAATCCACTGCACACATTTTCGAGTCAAACTAGCGTAAGCCAGGGAGAGGAGAAATGTGCTCTACTTCTCACATGGAAGCACCATTACTCAAGGTACATAAGAACTTCTCTAGCTAGAGAAGAAATCTTTTCAGTTATCAGTAACTTATGACAAACTATGGAGACTTACAAAATAGATAAAGCAATAGGTGTTTCTTATGCAGTGGTTACAGAGAGAGTTAAAGTGATGAAAGTTCAGTAAAAAAAAAATTCTGTTTGTGCAAGTGCTTCAGTTAGTGTTCAACAACTGGTCATTAAAATTAAATCATTCAAGTACTGCAGAACAGCATAACTGTCAAAGGTGTCTATAAGAACATGAAACCATTAGCCAGTCATAGATCTTCTGTAATTGAGCTGTGGACAGATACTGTGTGTCAGATTTTGTACCCTTTCCCCACAGTTTTCAGCGCAGACATATGCAGGATATGGCTGACTGCATGCAAAAAAACCCAAAAAATAACAGCTGTGAACACACACTTGAGACTTTATGGGGTGACACTGATCCCAGTTCAGCAGAATATCATCAGAGAAGATTTTCAGCATTGTGTTAGGCCCTGCACTGCTAGGAAGACTGTAGGAAGTGTTTCAGTCCTATGTCAAAAGTAGAAGTGGAAAATGGGATCCCTTTTGAGTTTAGGATTGCATGAGCATCCTATTGAAGTACTTCTAAAAACTCAGTAGAAGAATCTTCTGCAGCTCCTTGTCAGTCATTTCTTTGAAATGACAGACTAAAGTAGGGAAAAACTGGGAATGTGACTGTGAATATTCATTCTTAATGAAGAATGTGTCTGCCATGTGGCTTGAGCGGAGTCAACTAAGGCTCCTTCTTACCCTGTTTGAGATCCAGTTCTTTGTTTTGAAATGTATCTTTAGCTGTGTTTCCTCATTTTCTTTGCTATCTTCACACAGAAGTTGTTGCCAGGACCATACAAATGTAAACCAGGAATTCAATATCTGTCCCCAGGATTGTAAAGGAATTGCAGCTGAGATTATATCCTGCAATTTTTGACAGCAAATAATAAAATAAAGTCTTGAAGCTGCAGTGTGTGCATGAGTAATGCCAAAAATGGCTGAGCTACAAGCATTTCCTTATACCCTAACAGTCATAGTATCCACAGTAATCCCTTATATCCCTTATTTACAACAGGAAACTGAACTGAATCATTTTTAGAATAGTCTAAATGGTACATTGTGATTTGCTAAAAGATTTATGTGTGTAGATGTATTAAGTCCTTTTTCGACTGAAGTATGTCAAGTGCTAGTTGGAAAGGGTTTGGATTTCTGTGCAGCTGATGCATTGAACAAATCTGTACAAATGTTTTAATCATTGTTCATTAATGTAGCTGAAAAAAGGACCCTACCCTGACTGACTGGTTATTGCCAGGGCAGAGATAAAAGTTATGTCTCCTTAGCAGGAGCACACTCATTTGTTTTTGAAGGTTGTGTAACAGAGTGTTTAGTTATTTCCCAATGGCTAATAGGAGTTTCATAGTGTAGATATTTCAGTTTGTTAATATGGTACACATGGAAATGTTGAGACATATTGACACTTGATGGTTATTTTTATCCCTCGAAGTTGAAATAGCTTTTGAAGTGTTAGAGGTAATAAAAGTTATTTCTTTAAGTTGATGAGGGTTTTACAGTTGATTTTTGGCTTGTGGTTGATTTTTGTTGTTGTTGAGGGTTTTTTTAAGTTTTGTGGTGGTGATAAAGATGAGTGTCACAGGCAAACGCAATTTGACTTCTGCCTATATTTAATTTTTAATGTATGAAATTATTCTTTCTATGTTATTATGAACTTTAAAATAGTCTGCCACTGTATCAGGGTATATGGTACATTCACAAGCTTCAACAGAGAACTGACAATAACTCTAGTCAGATGTGTGATTCTTGCATGAAAATATATTCCCATTAAGGAAAAAAAAAAGGCAAGGAATCTTCTAAACTATGATATATTATCTCACAAAGCACTTCATATTACAGTGGAGTTATTACATGGACAGCTGGGACTTTTGGGATTATTTCCGTATTTATTCTAAAAAATAATGAGAAATAATATAATATTCTGGGTTTATACAATAATTCTCACAAATTCATGAAAATTCCTGCCTGGTTTATAAAGCATTATTGGAAGGAATGTTATCTATGATGAAAGAGTTTGGGCAAATATCTGTAAACCCTGATTTTGATAATGCTGGGCTCAGTTAAAAGTATATGAGTTTTGCGAATGGATTAAAAAAACAGAAACACTGAAAGTGATTTTTTTGAGTGCCTTTTAAAGAGTGAAGTCTATAGTAATTGGATTTTGTATTTGCAAGCAGCAGGACTTACACTTAAGAGACATGACTAGTTTATATGCAAAGGGAAATGCTGTTTCTGTTAAAATTAAATAAATCCTGTGAAATAAAGTTGTGTTCCTTTGTTCTCCATGTGTTTGACCTTCCTTTCCATGAAAGAAAATTGCTTTCCTAACTGAGTCTTCTCCTGAATAGCTCTTTGCTAGTTCATTGCCTTATATTTTACTAGCTTATGAGAAGGAAAACTTCCAGAGGTGTATTTGATGAATCTTAAGAAAATTTTAAGTATGAATTACTATTTCCAGGTAGGATAGTACTAAGGATATTTTTGTACATCCACACTTAAAAAAAAAAATGTTTTATTTTATTTGTCTGGGTTGTGCCCAAGTAATCCTCTTGATGTGAATTATTGTACATGGTAATGTATCTGTATTAAGAGTAGTATCCCTTAGGCTCCAAAGGTCAAAGGTAAAGTTGATTTTTGCTAGTTATTACTATTCTAACAGCATAGAATAAGCACACTGATTTATATACCACTACTTCTTTTTTCCCCAGATTTCTCAGGGGACAAAATTTTGCTTATTCATACCTTCTACTGTGGCAAAACTGGATTGTTTTCCTCACCAAAACCCAGCAGCATAACGCTCATCTGACACAGCCTCAAGGAACTCTTATTTAAAGTCTGTTGTAAGTAATTCAAATTAAAATCGTGCTTAAAGGTAGCTTTAATCAGCTGTGTATCTATTTACAGCTCATAAGCATCCTTAACAGGAGAACTAATCTTAGCAGTTTGGCTTTTCAGTAGCAGTTATTTGTTCTTAAGTGAAAGTAAAGGAGTAAGTCGCTTGCCTTAAAGCAAAGGTTGAAGCCAAGATGCTTCCTGACCACTGCATGCCAGGGTGTCATACCTGTGTGTTCTGTTCCTCTCCCCACATCCCCTGTTCAAGCTGGCAAAGATACAGATCAGAAGCTGTGAGGTTGTCCATGAATAACATGATTGAAAAGATCATCTGCATTGTAAATGAGGGCTTGGACTCCTGTTGCTATGACGATTAATTTTAGAATTTGCAGTGTAGAAATGGGGGGGCCAAAGAACTAAAAAACATATGAAACAGCAAGTGGTTAAGCTGGTCTTCATTGTGTTGATTACTGAGCTGCATGCATTTTGTGGTGCCTGTAGGCCCAAGTGTTCCATTTGCAATGCAATGGAGACTTGAGAAAAATAATTAAACTTCTCATTTTATATATCCTATAGTGGTTATTCAGACATCTTGCTTTTGATGTACTGAAGTAAATTTTATACAGAGTGTATGGGATGTTTTTGTGAGAGAAAAATGTGTTAAGATAAGAGTTTTGGCCAGCATTCGTTCCCCATTTGAAAGAACGATGAGATTTGGAGGAATATGTTCAATATTTGGAAACAATATCTTCCTGCAGCATCAGGAAGAAATTAAAAATGAGGAAAATGAGGAGAAAAAGGAAAAAAATCTGAATGAGGAAAAAGGTCTAGTGTGTTTATGTTTCTTGCTTCTATAAAGATAGGTTCTGGTGGAAGAGGAGATGGACATTACTTTCCAGAACTATGCACTTAAGAAGAGGCCTTAGATTAACATTTGAGTCATAGAACGCTAGGGGTTGGAAGGAATCTCCAGAGGTCATCAAGTCCAATCACCTCGCAAAGCAGGACCACTTAGGGCAGGCCACACAGGAACACAGCCGGGCAGGTTTCGAAGATCTTTAGAGAAGGAAACTCCACAACCTTTCTGGGCAGACCATTCCAGTGCTTCATCAACCTCACTGTAAAAAAACCTTCTTCTCATGCTGAGATGAAATTTCTTGTGATTATGTCCATTGCCCCTCATCCTACTGCCGGTGTCTGTTTAGGGCCACAAGCTACCCAGACAGAAATTATATTTACTCCTTTTGGGGAGTAAAAATGTAAACACTGCACACCAATTGGAAGTTTAAAGGAAGAACCTATTACATATGTACAGAAGACAGTCAGGTAGAATGAATACATCCACAAAGTAGGCCAAGTACATTCACAAAGTAGGCCAAGTCTATCAGACTAAAACCTTCTAGAAGCCTCCACCCCTTCCACCCTCAGCAGGCCTGAGAGTAGGCCAAAACTGCCCTCCTCAGCTTAGGCCCGCAAGGCCTCAGCAGGCTGCCTGTCGCAGCTCACAGTTCCCTGACAGCTAGGAGCTGTCTCCCCACACACACCATGGGGTAAGTAGGGATGCACACTCCTCCCAGAGAAGTGAAGGGAGGAGAGGCAGGCACTGCTTTTCAATAAGCTATGATACTGGGAAGCAGAATAGAATAACAATGTTACAATATCTGGGGAGGGCCAGGTTTGTCCCCTGGGACTCTCCATCTCTTTTGAAGGACTTTTTCTTTGTGGCCTTCTTAAGGGAACCTGGCCCCTGCCAAACCACCACAGCTGGATATCACTAAAAAGAGACTGGCTTCATCCTCATGACAGCCACCCTTCAGATATTGGTAGATACTCATAAAGCCCCCTCTCAGCCATCTGCTCTCCAGACTAAACAGCCCCAGGTCTCTCAGTCTTTCTTTGTAATGCTTCAGTTCCTTAATCATTCTTGTAGCTCTCTGTTGAATCCTATCCAGTAGTTCCCTGTTCCTCTTTAATTCTACACAATATTCCAGATGTAGTCTAACTAGGGCTGAGTAGAGGGGAGGAGAACCTGCCTTGACCTCCCGGACACACTCTTGTTAATGCACCCAAGTGTACTATTGGCCTTCTTGGCCACTAGGACACATTCCTGTCCCATAAAAAAATGATTATCAACCAGGACTCAAGGTCCTGCTCCATGGAGATCCTGCTCCAGCAGGTCAACCCCTACCCTCTACTGGTACGTGGTGTTATTCCTCCCCAGGTGCAGGACTTCACACAACAATTAGGATTTCAAGGGTATTTCCAATACAGTATAGTACAGTACTGACTGTTTATCATTTCTGATTGGTGCCTGAATTTGATTTTCAATGAAGGTCTTTGTTTCAGGGAAATTCCACTTTTCTCAGTGACATTTATGTCTTGCACTGCTGCTTTCTACTAGAACACAGTTAACACCTTCTGAGGGCCCTCGTGAATAAAGTAAGGGAAGCATGGTAGCTGCCTTACATTCATTCTCAATCTGTTGTCCTGCAAGAAAACAAAACCATTGTAGCAACAGTGTTGTTTGATCTTGACAAGATACTGATGAAGCAATGTAGAGGATCCTTACTTGGAAAGTCTCTGTCTCCTGCTTGCTGGTTCATTTCAGTTCTAGACTGCTATTTCTGTGGTCTGTCTCATTTATCTATGACATTTTTTCCCTCTGAGAATGTAGTTGTTCTTGAGTAAGAACAATAGTGTGATGCAAATCCTCCGAAGCACTATGGAAATACACTTGTAAAACACGTTCCAACAGAAGATCTGAGCGGATGAATTAATCCCTGTGCATGTGTATCTGACATATAACCTGGTGCTGTGCATTTTGCTAGGCCATCATCAGTGATAAAGTGCAAGTAAAGGACCTCTCAGCTGTTACCAGTGTTAGCAGTGACTGTAGGTGTTTCAGAATATTTTAAGGGGATTCAAGTATTTTAAGGTATTGAGTGTCTCTAACTTTCCAAACTGTTTCCTCAGTAAGTCTATCGTAACTCTTAAATGCAGCATCATCTTTTCAATTCTTCTTTTCTACTTTGTCTTAGACTCCAGTAACAGGCTATAACATAATTTCGAAATCTGTCACCTCAAAAGATGATCCTGTTCAGCATTGTCATCAGTGATAGAGACAGTAGGATCAAGTGCACCCTCAGCAAGTTTGCAGATGACACCAAGCTGAGTGGTGCAGTTGATATGCCAGAGGGATGGGATGTCATCCAAAGGGACCTAGACAAGCTGGATAAGTGGACACAAGTCAGCCTCATGCGGTTCAACAAAGCCCAGTGCAAGGTCGTGCACCTGGGTCAAAAAATACTGGTGATCAGTTTAGGCTGGGAGATGATGTGATAGAGAGCAGCCCTGTGGAAAAGGACTTGAGCCTACTGGTGGATGAAAAGCTGGAGATGCACACCTGCAGCTCAGAAGGCTGATGGCATCCTGGCATGCACTGAAAGAAGTGGGCAGCAGATCGAGAAGGGTGATTCTGCCACTCTGTTCTAGTGAGACTTCACCTGGACTACCGTGTCCTCTGGGGCCCTCAACACAAGAAGGACATGGGCCTGATGGAGAAGGTCCAGAGGAGGGCCATGAAGATGATCAGAGGGCTGGAGCACCTCCTGTGTGAACATAGGTTGAGAGAGTTGGAATTGTTCAAGCCAGAGAAGAGAAGGCTCTGGTAGGCGACCATATAGCAGCCTTCCAGTACTTGAAAGAGACTTTGAAGAAAGCTGGGGAAGGACTATTTATAAGGGTATGTAGCAACAGGACAAGGGCCAATGGTTTTAAACTAGACAAGGGTAAATCAATTTGGACATTAGGAAAAAGTTCTTTACTATGAGGATGGTGAACACTGGAACAGGTTGCCTAGTAATGTGACGAAGGCTCCCTCCCTGGAGATATTCAAGGTCCAGCTTGATGGAGCTCTGAGCAACCTGATCTGATTGGGGATGTCCCTGCTTACTGCAGGGGGGGTTAGACTAGATGACCTTTAAAGGTCCCTTTCAACCCATTGCATTCTATGATTTAATGATGTGCTTTTTCAGTAGTTCCAGCTTCAAATAATTCAAATAAGCAAGTAGTAGATGTTTTAAGTAAGTAGCATTTCTAAAAACTTAGATATAGTTGTGGTTTTTAAAAGTGCTTCCTAGCTGGTCTCTGAACTGAACTTAAAATAGTTGAACAATTTTCTTTTCTTGGATAGTAGTTCTTCTTTGATTGTTCCCAAGGGGCTTTGGTGTGCTGACTGAGGATTCTTCAACATAACTTACCTCATTCGCTATTTTTTCTCTTTGTGTCTAATGTTCAGAGTTATCTGCACAAGATGCAGAGGAAAATTGATGCAAATCAACTAAATGTAGGAATTTAAGGAGGGCGGCTTAAACCTCACCAAGTCTCTGTGTGCACTCTCCCATCCATAATTAAAGTGGCCTCCAGTGAATTTAGTTTAATTCACTTCGAAGGCAAGATGAGCCAAACCAATTTAAGGCCACATTTTATTCCCAGATAAAAATGTTTGCAAAGGAATTTAATGGATGTGGGCAAATCCAGTTAAATTACTTAGAGTTAATTTTCCTGACTTCCATTGTGTAGACAAACCCTTCATAATAGTGCCTGATCGCAGCTTTTGTTTGTCTTCTTTTTTGTTCTTCACCTTTTTGTTCCTCTAACTCTTGCATTTCATACTTGAGAAGGTAGATGGCAAATACTTGTACTAATTACTAAATGTTGCCTTGTTATTCTACATGTTTTGAGAGTCTGCATTCTATAATTAATGTATAAATACCTCACTTTGCCATCAGGTCTACTGTGTGTTGCCTCTTGTTAGGTACTTACCATCATTTTGGCTGCTTCAACTAATACCTTTTAATTCATCACCATAACTGCACCTGCTGTCAAGATCTTATCCATCCAACAACTTTTTAAAGCGTTTTTTATGCATTTTGCAGAACTGAGTGATTATTATTGCAAATAAGTTGTGACTACTTGTCCCTTCTGTAATATAATATAATAAGTGCATCTTAATGGAGTGATTTGCCATTGTGGTAGTAGAACTCAGTCAAATGCAGCTTGAGATGGTTAGAGATGCTGTTGAGTAATTTGCCAGAAAATTTCTCCTTTCAAATTTTAAGCAGCACAATGTCAGACAGAGCTGTCATCAATCAGGCTGTAATTTTAAAAGACTTCACTTTATGTAGCTTCTGCTTTGGGATTTCACCAAAATCGAGTTCTCTCTTCCAGGTTGTTTTTAAGTTCATAAAATAAAATAAAAGCACACTGCCAGGATGGAGTACTACAGTTCAACAGCTAGTGCTTGTTGAAAACCAACTAACAAACAAACAAAGAAACCAGGTGAAAATCGTATGCTAAAATACACGCATTCCAAAATTTTTAATTTTAATTTTTCTCCTTTGAAAAAGGTAATTGTTACTGAATTTCCCCCTTTCAGAACTTAAAGTCAGCATGTTTCAGTTTCGATCTAACATAACTGCTATGGCAGATTTCTCTAAGGGATGTATTTTAGAGAAGTAATAAATAAATAAGCGTTATTGATTTAATGTAGTCACTGTAGTGGTGTTTAGTGGTTGAGTAAAACACACATCTGCAAAAGACACATATCTTGTGACACTCTAAATACTGGATTCTGACTTAGTGTGTCAGTATGACACCAAAAAACCCTTTGAAATCCCAGATAACAGGAAATCTCTATTAAATGTAGTCATCAAAGTGCTGGCCTATTTAAACTCAAACTAAGAAAATAAGCTATTCTTTCTGCAAGCAGTAAAATTAGTTGAATTATAAGTATTCAAATGTACGAAGAAGAACTAAGTGATATGTGAATCTGTGAAGGGCCAGAGGTTTTTATCCATTGGTTTTTGTACCAGTTTAGATGTTAAACTGCCAAAGTTTAAACCTTCAGCATTAAAGAAACAAGCAGAGATTAAAAAGAAACAAGCAAAGATTAATGAAACTGTTGTCAAATATATAGTAAGTAAAAATAATTAACACTTTCAGCAACATGTGGAGATTTAAACAAATTCTTTCTTTGAAGAGATTACTTTTTTCTGAAGGGATTATTTGTTCTTATGCCAATTCTTCACATATAATCACTACGACCTTTGGAAAGGGGGTATAAAATACTACTGTGAATTTAAGGTGGCGTTTTTCACCAATATAAATTGTTGCATAAACTCATTTCCAGGAAGAATCTCACTTTTAAACTTCTGATGCTTTCTTTGCATCTGTATCTGAACCCCATCCATATGTGTGTGACCTGTCACAGTATTTTTGCGTAACTACTTTGGAAATTCCAGGGGTGAAGTCCTGAGTATGAGTACTGACATTGATATGATGGTGTCTGTGTTTAGCTGGATTGGAGCCTTCAAGTTGCAGAATTATTTACAACTTGCATGTAAGAAAAATAAATAAAAATATGAAATGTGAAGAAAGAGAAAACCTTCCAGTGAGAGTAATTGACAGCTTCTAGGCTAAGGCAGAAATAGATGACAAATTCTGTTTATTTTAGTATGTTGCAACTTGAATGGTTTAGCATTTTTAATAGTCTTGTTTGGAGAAGAGAGGAAAAGAGTGGCTTTACATCACTTTCGAGTCTGTTCTAAAATCCTGTCTCTTTTTCCTCCTTGGCAGATGGATGCCTTCTAGCCAACCAGCAAGTCCTGCTGCTGCATGTCTGGCAGCATCTCTGAATGATCACATGACTCTTGATATGGATGCGGTCCTGTCAGACTTTGTTCGGTCCACGGGGGCAGAACCAGGTCTGGCAAGAGATTTACTGGAAGGTAAGCTTTCAGGTCACAAATATTTCCTGTGTTCATTGCTTGCCTAAAGCAAGAACCATTATAAAAAGACAACTCAGGTCTGTGAAAACAGGTATCTCTCAGTATTTCTTAGTAAGTCAGCTCTGTTAATAAGCTAGATTATATTAAAGTGTTTTCAGCTAAAGCCTTAAAATGTTCTTAGTGTGGGTTACTGTATTCTGTTATTGAGTCATGCCTTAAAAGTATAGTAAATGTTTTGTCTCACTGCAAAACAGCAAAGTTTAGTCTGAAATAGACTTACTGTCAAGTGGTAGAGAAAACAGATACATTTTGAGGGCCCAGTGATTAGTATAGGTACTAGAACTTCATGGTATGGGAGTCAAATGGCTAGATTGAGAAACAGCTAAGCCATATCAGAAAAATAATTGGATCTCTTTACTTATTTTATTGTAGTTGTTTGAAGTTTATAGGCTTATAAGGGGAAAGACATCTTTGATACTTGAAGGCATTCTGTAATTTTTTCTTCTGCTGTGGGCTAACAACAGTTGTGAAGATGGAAAGTCAGAAAAGAGTGGTGATACCTGTGTAAATTGTGAGGCTGTTCTGTGATCTTGATACATAAACACTGGTCTTTTTCTCTGAAGGCTTGGAGGGTTTTTCAATTTTAATATGCTTTAAGAAATGGTGTGTTAAAAATAACTACTGAACAGCCACAGAAGGCTTTAAAATATACACCAGGATATATATATATATATATATCTCCTTTTTTTGCAAGGACAATTTCACTTCATTGTGTGTATGCTGAAAGTTTTAGATTTGCTGTAAATCTGTTGGGCTTTGTTTGTTTGTTTGTTTAACTTTGGGGTTTTCAGTGATAAAGAATTGATATATTATTAATACAGAGATGCCCACAATTTTGCAGCATTTTCCAAGTCATCTGTATAAGGTGCAACAAAATCCTAGAATACTTAACTATGAATACTACCATCATTGGCTCACAATATTTTGTCTGATTTAATTTGATCAGCCTGTCTTTCTAGCCTAGACTGTCTTAGTCTCTTAGTCCTGCAAACAGTACTAGAAGATTTTTTTCTATCATTGCCAGGACTATTTATTTCTGGACTATCTATTTTTCAGACCCATTTCTGATATTGTTTCCTTTGTTCATCTTTGGGAGGAAATTTCTTGAATTTCAGTATCCTTTGGATCATTGAGGATACCAGTTTTTGGTTCTGTTTCTGCTTATCCAGTTATTGTAATAGATCAGTGGTTTTGTTTTGATTGTCCTGTGGGACAGTATTGTGCACAACATGTGGTGTTCTCCCAGGAACAAATGAGTGAGTTAAATACACAGACTGTTGTACAAATAGCTATAAAAAAGCCCCAAACCTCTATACTGCCTACAGATTTTCTAAATTGCCAGAAGCTGTCTTAAATATTTGCTCTGTTTGTGTTCCTATATTCTGCCTGTCCTGCTGATAAAATCCCTACAGTTTGGTTTTTTGCTAAGTTGTATTGAGCACAGCTGCTTGTCTCACTGAAACATTCTGCTCCTTGTGCTTCCAGAAAGTATCTATTCTTCCGTTCTTGATTTGAAATAAAGATACAAAAATATTTTTTTTTAAAAACTACAATATATACACACATATATTGTTTCTAATTTATTTGTGTCTGGTTCTCTTTGGCAGCTGTTAGTATCCTAAAATAAATACTGGAATCAATTGCTTTTCTGTCTAATTTTAATAAGCTAAACATGCTGAGCTCCACATTTCACTTCCTGTCTCTGTATTTTCTTTTGTCTTTCAAAAGAATATATACAGAAATATTTTGGGTACTTTGCTATGTATCTTTCTAGTGCAAAGATTGCTTTTTTGCTATTACATTGCACATACTGCCATTTGTATCTTTGGCCAAGTTTGCTTTAGTATTGCACAGGGAGCTTGTGCTCAAGTCTATGCTCAGTTTGACATTTCAGAGTTACCACTTCTAGAATTGTGTGCAGTTGCTTAACTGTCGAGTTCAGATTTCACAGACTTAAAAACTTAAAGTCGTTATTTCAATAGTATGAGAACATTGTCATGCATCTGAAAACAGATGTGTATGCAGACTTCTGAGTTCTGAGTTCTGCTAAAGAAATTAATTTGCTTTTCATGACATTATTATGTTATTATTTAGAAAAGCCTTATTTATCTATTCAGCCATTCATTAGTGGATAAAATTGCATTAGAAATTGCTTAGTCTGTGTTTGCTCAATGCATATTTTTTGTGTTTCATTTGTGTTTTTTGAATACTCCTCACTTGGTCTGAAAGGGCAGTGGTAGGTTACATGCTATTTGCTGTTTGTGTGGTAGAACTATGGGAACTTGGAGGAAGCACAAAGAAAGATATGTGGAGCCAGAAGGGTTTTAGCACTGAACAGCAGCACATGTACCTATACCTTCATAAGGCATCTGTTTGAGTTTTCTTGAGGTTTTCTTGAGTATTGTAAGTTGTAAGGAACCTGTTACAGATTATTCTGATCATATGGTACATTTATCAACAGCCCATTTCTGCTGTTAAGGAAAGCTTTTTAAACTTGAGATTGTGATCTGATATGTCATAAAGCTGTGTGTTATGGTTGATTCAATGATTTGTTTTTTCCATTTATTGAGAAATATTTCAAAACTAAGGTCCTTTCCCAACCATTCAATGTGACAGTGGCAATATTTATGACTGGATGTGTTTTGTAAATGTACACCATTTATATTAAATAGTAATTAAGCATAGCAGAGACTGTTAAGAGTTGTGTAGAACTGCATAACAGGCATATTGTAAAGGATGCATTGTTACAAAGCAGATGTTTTGATGCCACAGGTTTGTTACCTTACTACTCACATGCATCTAGGAAAGATACACAATCATGTGAGTCATCAAAGTTTATTCCTCTCTCTAATGTGCTACAGGTGCTTAGTAACTCAGATGAACGAAAGCTTAGAATATAGCTTTAAAGTATGAATATTCTTCTCTCCCTTTCTGTGTCCAGCTTTTTTCCCTTACTTTTGAACATCCCAATAACTGCATGCCCACTCCTAGGTTAAGAACCCAAGGCATCCTTTTATGGGTGTCAGGTACATCTAACTCAAACTGCATCTTATCTTTTCAGGAGCCTGTCACCTACTCTTCTCTGTACTAGTATAATATTTTTTTCATGTGCCTGCATACCTGAGCAATAGCTGTGTGAGCTATTTCTGGGCTCAATTCTCCAGATGATTTGTCTCCACATCAGAATCTGTCTTCCTTTAGAAGCTCCAGTACTCTTTGTCCGCTCTGTTAGTTGCTGGCAGTGCACAGAATACTTCATGCTTGATTTTGAATGGTTGTTTGTCTTGGTACCTCTCTATACCTTTTATGCTGAAGGGCTGTTTCCTCTTCTACTCAGCACTCCTTGCTTTCTTTGTTTGGTTGCTGGCCTGGACCACCTAGACTGTTTCCATCATTCTTTTCAGTTAAAAGAACAGCTTTCTCCCTGCCTTGTCACACTTCCTAGCTACTATTACATCTGAATTATTAAAATGTGAAGCAAAGTTCTTTCAGCTTGGTTATGATTACAAGACTTGCCAGTTTTCATCCTTGTTGTTTAGGACTTCATGGCGGACACTTGTTTGATATTCTTTACCTCATAATTTCTAATCTTGCAGAGACTTAAAAGTAAACACCCAGCAGGAATTGCCTTTTGAGAGCCCGCACATCTACAGAGAAGGGTCCTCAAATTCATGGTGTCTCCAAGAGGTCATAAATCCTGATGTTTTTATGTTAATAAAATACAAGTCAACCAAAAAAATGATGAGTATGTTCCTGTGTAAATAAAAGGGCACCAAAAGGCAATTGCTGATTGTACCAGATAATAAATAAAATTGCGGATTGGGAACAATATGAGCACCACATGTGTCAGCAAATTATAGAGGAGAGAGTGACTGTGACAGTTGCTTTGCTCTTCAAGTAGCATTTGACTCAGGGGACATGGAAACTGATCTGACGTTACACAGTGTGATGGTTCAGGAGTCAGATATGCTTGAAGCAGATTGCTTTGTATTGAAAACATCTGCTACAAACCTGTAGATCTGAGATCTTGTCTCTGTGCACTTTGATTCCAGAAGAAGACTGTCTCCCTAAAAAATTCACAGCAGATTTATTCAATCAGCCTGCCTGAAAACAAGAGCATTCCCATTGCTATAAATCTTGCTGTAACAATTTTTCATACAATTCCTTGAGCTAAAGGATTCCATTTGAAGTAGCAGTATTGAAGTACACAGTTTTTCCTGAGATCTGATTGTTCTAGGAAGCATTTGTCATTGTTCTCATATGTACTGATGTCAGTACCTCAATTTTCAAAAAGGTGAACAGATTGTAAATTTCCAAATTTAAAGCTTAGAGAGGAAGTGAGAAGTGGAACCTTAAAAATGTAATTTTTCACTTTAAAACTGACCTATAAATTGCTGCGTGAAAGAACTGAAAGAAATGTAACATGAATGTTATCATCGTACATTATATACCAACCCCCAAGCCTTTTCCCTCACCTGTATTAGAAAAACTGAAGATGTTTCAGACATGAGAACTAGGTGGACGTAGCAGAAGTTAGGAAGAGCTGAATGGAAGGTTGAGTATGGCTTTTTGCTTTCCTTTAAAGAAATGAGAAGGCGCTGCATTATGGATGTCTAGATGCTACCGGATTTCCATTAGTTAACTAGAGATTTACATTTCAGCCATCACTTAATTTGGGGATAACAGTGGAAAGGCCAAGCAAACACAGACACACAAAAGAATCTAATTTTACTCTAAAACCAAGCTAAAATAACCACTTGAACATGAGCTTTTAATATTGACAGAGCAGTTTAACAATATATGTAACACAGGTGAATTTAACAACAATCTCAGCAAAGTAGTTTGCAAAGCAGCACATAATGGTAGACATGTGTGTTACTGCTTTGAACAGGATTAAGTTAGAATGTGTATTAGAGTGGTGTCACAGGAAAATATTAAATCAGCTGCAGGGCTCCCTAGATACCATCTTTGTATAAGCATAGTGGCACTCACACCCAAAGGCACCTTAACATCAGTGGAAAGGCTTTTACTTCACTAAGCTTTGGGAAGATTCTTATGCATAAACAGCAGTGTTTGATCTCAAGCTTCCCCAATATCCAGGAATGAGGCATGTCCCTTTTCCTTCTGGATTAGTCTAGACTGGAACCTTGAATCTCCCATGCATAGAAGAGCGGTAATCCTTGAGTTGTTACATAGAACCTATTAAAAAATGTGACCTCAGGCAGAAAGAAAACTGTGATAGAAAATATTTTAATCTTTAAAACAAGTTATGTTGCGTTAGTGTTGTGGGTTTAAAGAGCCAACAGAGTGAAGCTCTCAAATGAATTGGAGAAAAAACAGAATTATGTTTGGAGAGAGTGTTACAGATAGAAATTACAAAGCAGGTACAGAATCCATAAGCGAACCCCCTGAATTTTCCCCCAACTCAAAACTAAATCTATCATCCCCAGCGTTCCAATCCTCCCTCCCGCCATGCCTCTGCCATCCAAGAGGCCTAAGCACAGCCTCTGGAGGCCCCAAACCAGGCCTATCCTTACATGTTTGTCCCGATAACGCAGCTCCTGCCCGACACAAGGCTGGAGAGGGAGGAAAGGAGAACAAGCTGGCCTTGCTGTGAGTTTATGAAGAGATAGCAGAATTATGGGATTGAATAACAGTCTTCTAGTCCCTAGAGGACTTTTTTTAACCTTATAGTTCCCAGCCTGGGACAATTAGGTTTACCGTGCTGGGGCTGTGGATGTGGATAAACTTAGGGGTTACTAATAAATCAGTGAGAAAACAGCTTAGTTTTCAGGAAGCCATAGGTATGTGGGCTAAGACCACTTAAATATAGGGAGAAGGCATAGGATGAAGTATTTTAAAATGCCAACAGTGTAGTCAGCTATCAGAAACCTGGAGGATTTGTAAAATTCACTGACAATAATAATAATTAAACATAAAAATCCAACTGCATAAAAAGCAATACATTTGACTCAAAAACTGTCTTTTAACTTGTATATTTATTTATATAACAGATGTAATATTTCACCATTACCTAAAAGAAATTGCTGTCTATTTCCATCTTTATGTACTGCTTGATTGAGATGTAGGTAGTTCACTGTTAATTCTGAAATTTGGCTTTGCAGTTGTGAAGTGTATGCAGTAAAGGAGACTGACCCTGTGGAAAATGGCAGAGATGCAGTAGACAGATGTCTCCTAAAGAATGATGGACATATAAGCAGAATTCAAAGAAAAGCATAAAATTGTTGGCAAGGAAGAGAGAAATTTACAATACTGTAATGTGATTGGGTGTACAGAGCTAACTCCTCCAAAATAATCTCTCATTCTCCTATCCTGCAGACAGTTCCTTTTTTACTTCTCTTGTGGAAGACTTGGCAAAGGGAAAAGGAAGCTGAGCTGCTATCAATGGCTTGTTACACAGAGATCAAGATTGTCATTTCCAGTTGTCTGTTCAGCTTTGAGTGACTTTGCATTCTAGCAGAAGATGAGGCAAATGTTAACTTGCTACCTTATTTTCCTTTGTGAACACAGTCCAAAATTAGATACTGTTTTAAAACCTGCGGTGTAATTTTATCCCAGTCTTGCATCTAAGTTTTTCAGAAGGAAAAAGGCTAGTCTTGAGGTTCACTTAGCTTAGGCTGTTTAATATTTTCTAATCTACTTCATGTCAAATAGGAAGAAGTGACTGTATTTAAGCTAAACTTGTGGATTGTTTTATAAGCAGTTAGCTTGTAAGAACAGACTTCCTTACATGGGAAAGAAGTTGATGATAATTTTTTATCTTAAAAGACAGCCAAATCTGGGGGATTCAAATTTATGTTCATATATTTGTAAGAAATAATAATTGTGCACTGGCCTAGTGACACAGAATGGAGATCATTTTATGTTGGTGAAAACAATCAACCAATAATCCTGAAAGACAAAAGCTGTCTATCATTTCTCCAAATGCCTTTCTAGCATAGTCACCTAAACCTCCTAGGTTTGATAAATTACTTGTATCCAGTAAAGGATCTCCTAGAATTATTGTGCTGGCAATAACTGAAGAAGTAAAAGAGCTTTTGCAGAAGCTGAAATTACTAGTTAATTAGTTGATAACTCTGCCTTGTGCCTGTAATCACAAATATTTGGACAGAGTCCTGTAGCAAAAAAAGAAAAAAAAAACAGGAATTTTGAGGGGAGAACATCTGAACTCTTTCAGCTCAGAACAGTTAACTGCAACTTCATCAGTACATAGAACCATAAACGTGCTGTGGCAAAAAGGCAGAAGTAGAGAAGGTAGGTTTAGCCAAGACATTTAAATAAAGTCTTTTGCTAACCTTTGGACAAGATACTGGAATGAATAAACAGTGTCCCTAGTATAAAAGTAACACTATTCCCTTCTAGTCCTGCATAAAATTAAGTATTTCATGTAATTATTGGCAGTTAGGAATTCTCTCAACTAACAAAATCTCATAAAACAGCATCCTCCCACGTACACAAGTGTGCAGGGAGGATTCTGTCAATGATAAAATACATTAACTATGCGCAGGTATTAATTTCTGTTGTGGCAAATGTGAATATTTCTGTTTTCCAAATACACAGAGTATTGGGAACACAGAAATTAACATTAAACCTGGACAAGACATATTTGAAGTTGCTAGGAAAAGGAAGAATTTTGAATGCATTTGTTTGTTTTGGGAGTGCTGTATCAGTGTTACAAATGATGCAAAATTAATAATTTATATTAATGTTGATGTCCAGACAGAGATTGTTAATAACTATGAAAATTGTTCATTAACATTAAATCTCACCAGAAAACTTATCTACAAGATTTGAAACTCACAGTTTGGAAATTTATACATACAGGGAACAGGCAAAACTGGAACACTTTAAGAGGTAACTAGCAAATGCAAACATTTTTACTGGAAGAGAAGGTTTGTGCGGTCAATATATACTGCTTGAGGTTAGTTATCCTGCTTAACCACTAGATGGACGCAGGAAGCTCCTTTCTGCTTATGACAGAAGGCAATTACTGATTACAAGAGGCTTGAAGTATTTACTCAGAAAATATTCTCTCCTGACTCACGGGGCTGGCTACAGCTTCAGACAGTACCCAAATGCTTTCAGGGAATTCTTGTCATATGCTGAGACTTCTGGTTCTTCCCAGGCTGCTGGGGAAAGGAGGGAGACAATTTCTAACCTGGTCCTGATCTCCTCTGGATGATCTGTGTACCTCCAGGACTTCCCGTCTTGGCGGGAGGCTTTCAGGTGCAGGCAGGATGTCTTGCAATGTGCTGTCTCAGCACAATGTCATGCTGGCTGTGCAGGGCAATCACATAATCACGTGGAGGCATTTAGAGCCTGTTCCTGGTAAACTCTTGGAAGATGGTTTCCAGGCAGTTCAGGATATAAAGCAGCATGAATTCAACGGCAGAGAGCATGGATACAATGGCAGAGCACATCGTGCTACCTTTTCATCCCTTTTTATCAATACAGCCCAAGACTAATGGGCCTTTGGACACAGAATAGCCAATCAGAATGGCAGTAGGCCAAGCTTGACCATATTAGTTGAAGCCATAGGCTTGCTTTACCCGTTTTAGGGCAGAACACAGGCCTTGCACAAGGCCTTGTTTACCACAGGGTTCAAAACAAGTCTGGGCAAGCCGGAGTCCTCAGACTGAGTGGCTCCAGGGTCTTTGTCTTCTTTCCCATGGTTGCCTCTCCCCAAAACAGAAGGAGGGAGAGCAGAAAAATGTGTCTGGGCAAGCCAGGACATGTATAAGCCTATTTTGGCCTGCTTAGGCCTACCACAACAATCAGGTCACAGCTTTCAGGCCTTTTTGAATTCTCCTGTGCAATTGAACACTCATGTAGCTCCAGGAACAAAAACTGTTCTTTTGCTGCAGTTGGTCTGTTTTAGGCACACTCTTGTTCATAAAAAGCCCTTAATATAGTAGCAAAAAAAGTAGTTATTTCATGTTATTTCATCTAAGTGTAAAAATACATGGAAGTGTGACTCCCAGCAGCTTAGCAGGAGATCAGTATAAATGCATTAGTCTGTACTGTTACTTTGTGTATTGGCTTAAAACTGAATTTACAGATACATTTTGTAGGTCGTGTCTTGCTATTCTGTACTTTGTTTGGATTGGTTATTCTTCTCTAACTGAAAGTTAGCTTATTGACTTCTCTGTTTATGTTGTCCCATAATGGCTGTATTCCATTGAGTTAAATTGATGGCTTGTGAGTCAAGGTGATAACACTTGTAGTAGATATATGCTGTGAAATATTGTGAAGACTTATCTTATTCAGACCTAACTGTAAAACTCTGAGTGTTTCTTATTTCTCTCAAGCCTTGCAGCCAATACTTTCAGCAAAGAACTCATTCCTGTGTTCTTGGATGGAAGGCATTGTGAGATTCACATTGCCTTACATCTTAACTTGCACAAGTGCTCAAAACGTCAGGTGAAAGATGGCAAAGAAGAAGGCAGAAGAAATGAGTCCTAATTTTTCTATTTAGAAGTGTGCTTATACTGGATTTGTGTCTGGTCATTTGTAAACATCCAGGTTGTACATCCTTGCAGGTAGTTTTTACCCTCATAAGGGGAAAGATTCCTGCTGAAAACTTCTGGGCCTGTTTAATTGATTTATTGCCAATCCACAGTGTAGTCTCATGTAAAATACTGGTTCTGCTAAATGAGCTAGGGGAGATGATGTGCCACCCACCTAACAGCTGACACTTTGTATTTGTGGGACAGCTGTTATGCCAGAGCACCTTTCTACATGCTGACGTGGAGTATTTGGGTCACAGAGACTTGTTCTCTGCCATAGATTTGAGGGAGTTCCAAAGACATGGATGAAGGAGTTACAGTGGCTTTGTCTACTAGCTAGAATTTTCCTATTCTGTGGGCAGGAATGCTTTATTGAATTTTAATTATTATTGTTAATAGAGGGAGAAATTCTTTCCTGTGGATGCTTTGTATTAACTTCAGTAATAGTAGGATTGTAATTGTTTTTCTAATTAGCACATAAAATGTACAGATAAATTTATTAAAATATTTACAGAGTGTTGGCAAAACCTTTGAAAGTTACATAGGTGGTATCAGCTCTTTGGTAATCTCTTTTTGTAAAAAAACGTTTACTGAATGGTATTGTATTCAAGTGTGAGTTTCATTAACAGCAAATTGGCATTAAATATAAAGTAGCTGGGCAGATGTTGTACCTGATTAGAATGGTTAAGATATCCAAAAGATGTGTCCATTTTATTGCCATCTCACCAAAATACCATTTTGTTTTGTTTTGTTTTGGGTTTTTTTTGTTTGTTTGTTTGTTTCACTTTCTTGTATTTGTCACATTGAATGGTGGCACTTTCAGCTTATTTTCATGTTCAGTTTTGTTGTCTCTTTTGTGCTTCTACAGACATTCTTTTTATTTTCTGATGTACTTGATTTTGTAATCTTGTCCATGTTGCTTTCTTGGTGAGCTGTGTAGCATTTCAGCTTCTTTCAATTCTTTGTTACTTTGTGAGAGTTTCACATTAATCCTTTCTGGGTAGTTAGTTGCTTCTCTTTGGTAAATACATGCGCCAACAGTTCATTAACTGTAAACGCAGACTGCATGATCATTTGTTTAGTTCTGTGTAACCTTCCTCTTCTGCATCCTTTTTGGTCCAGTTTAGCTTTAGGAAGCATTTCCTGCCCCTTTTAAAATTTCCTTTGCTAAAGTCCTGTGTATATCTTGTTGCTGCAACATATACACAGGACTTTGTTGTGGTCCATACTATTTAGATCTTTTCTAGTTCCCTATCTCAAATTGCATCCTTTCTAGCATTTGTTTATCATTAAATTAAGAATTGCTGGTAACCTTTCAAATGTTCTTTTTAACATATTGGAGTAGGTGGATATTTGAAGGCTTGGTGAGGGGAGTGCTTTGTAGTTGCATGCTTGCTATGCCTACTAATTAATGATAAATGTCCTCTAGTTTTATTATTAAGTGAAAGATAATAGATTTATTAACTGTTACCACCCCGCTAAGCTATGCTGTTTTAGCTAAAATGATAAAAAGCAAAAGCCTGACAGACTAAATAACAGCGTGCTGCTGAAGCCCTGCAGCCTGAATATTATCTGCCTGAGAAACGTAAAATCTGGTATCGGTACAACTAGCGTAGGCTGCTTGATGAGTGCTTGGGTTTTGTTGTTAGAGAGTGCGAGTTGTGATCTGACAAAGCGTGTGCTTCACATTGATCAAGAAAGGATTACTCATGTGCTGCAAAGCATTAATAAATCACTTTCTTCTCACAGCACAAACAAGTTGAAAACTTGAGTAGAGAAAGACTAAGTTGGAAAAAAAATGATGGGCCCTTATTCTCCAGAAAAACAAGTGTGAATGCAGCTGAGAACTATGAAAACTAGTGTGCAGCCTGAGCAGTGCTAGCTGCTACCTGTATGAAGACAGACTATGGCTCCGATCTAATGAGTCACAGTATGTGATAATACTGAAGCAAATGGTTTAAAGCAAATTCCAAAGTTTGTAGTACTTTTCTGCTTTCAGGTTTCAGCTTTCAAGCTGATCAGCTTATTAAAATGTGGAGCAAGTTGGAAATATATCTATTAGAAGAAAGAAATTAGGACTTTGACAGGAGGTCACTCTGAAACTTTTCCCAGAGAGCATACAAGAGAGAACGTTCTGTAGTTTCATTGGTTGGGATTTTTAAAAAAAACTATTCAATTTATTATTTTATTGAAAATTCACTGAAGTGGTGATCTTTTCAAATAATACCTGGGCAAACAAACTCTTGGCATTTCTAGTTCCACTCAGGAAAAAGGAGTTATGTAGGTGTTTTACGTTTGTTATAGTGCTATGCCAGGTGTATGTACATAGCACGTGGATCCAGTGTGGTGGATTCTACAGGGAGATTCCTTGTCTTGTAAAGCTTACTCTGGTTTGGTTTGACCTCTCCTAATTTTGTTGCTGTAGTCTGAGAAAAATCACAGTTGTTTTACTGTAAATTTCTGACTATTGCCTCAGTTGTTTGTCTAATTCCCATTCTTATGTCTGCACTGATTTTCTTGCTAGCATGCCTCAGGAGGGAAACAGTAGTACTCAAGCTGAAAGATTGGATCTTGGTGGTTGGATTCTTTATCTTGTGTCCACAAGTTGAGAAGGACAAGAAAGTCATGGGAAGGGCTGGGAAAGCTGAAAGAATTAAGTGTCTACTCTGATCACAGTATGGTCACAGAATCACAAAATTAACCAGGTTGGAAAAGTCCTCTAAGATCATTGAGTCCAACCTCACACCTAGCCTTTCTACTTAACTAAACCCTGGCACTAAGTGCATCATCCAGCCTCCTTTGAAACACCTCCAGGGATGGTGACTTCACCACCTCCCTGGGCAGCCCGTTCCAATGGGCAATCACTCTTTCTGTGAAGAACTTCTTCCTAATGTCCAGCCTAAACCTCCCCTGGCGCAGGTCTCCCCTGAGCCTCCTCTTCTCCAGGCTGAACAACCCCAGCTCCCTCAGTCACTCCTCACAGGGCTTGTGCTCCAGTCTCCTCACCAGCCTTATTGCCCTTCTCTGGACACGTTCAAACACCTCAATGACTTTCTTAAATTGATAGGCCCAGGACTGGACAAAGTACTCAAGGTGTGGCTGAGTACAGGGGCAGAAGGACTTCCCTGGCCTTGCTGGTCACACTATTCCTGATACAGGCCAGGATGCTATTGGCCTTCTTGGCCACCTAGACACACTGCTGGCTCATGTTCAGTTGCCTGTTGACCAGCACCCCCAGGTCTCTCTCTGCCTGGCTGCTCTCCAGCCACTCTGTCCCCAGCCTGTAGTGCTGCATGGGGTTGTGGCCGAAGTGCAGAACCCAGCCCATGGCCTTGTTAAAACTCATGGTGTTGGGCTGCCACCATCTATCCAGCCTGTCCAGGTCCCTCTGAAGAGCCCTTTTGCCCTCCAACGGATCTACACATGCTCCCAACTTGGTGTTAGATGCAAACTTAGTGATGCTGGACTCAATCCCCTCATCCAGATCATCAGTGAAGATACTAAACAGGACTGGACCTATCACTGATCCCTGGGGCACACAACTAATGACTGGCCGCCAACTGGATGTGGCTCCATTCACCACCACTTTGTGCCTAGCCAGCCAGATCTTAACCCACCACAGAATGCCCCTGTCCAAGCCATGGGCTGCCAGCTTTGCCAGGAGTTTGCTATGGCAAACAGTGTCAAAGGCCTTGCAGAAGTCCAGGTAGACTACATTCACAGCCTTCCCCTCATCCACCAGGTGAGTCACCTGGTCATAAAAAGAGATCAGGCTGGTCAAGCAGGACCTGTCCCTCCTAATGGTCAGTTCTAATGAAGCCATCTCAAGCTTTCCCTCCCTTCAAAGCTAGACTTAATAGCAAAAAGCTTTCCCCAGGGTTCACACTGTGATGCCCAAAGAGCAGTGTGCCAGTGTGAGGCTGTGCTCTCTGTGGATCCTGCAGTAATGCAGTAGTGCTCTTGCATAGAGAATGCTCTTGATCACTGCCTCCTTTTCAACTTCTTTCTAGCCTAGGCTTTGGAGTTCAGCGAACCTGGCACTGGATACTTGGCTGTCATCCCCTCCCTTTTTCTTCTCCCCTTGGCTCTCCTGTGATGTCCCTGATTGAGGCAACCAAAGGAAGTCTAGGTTTTTTTGATCTAGGGCTGAGGACTTGGAAAATTTTATGTCTCAACTTGGTCTCAGATCATCAAATCACTGGGAAACTGACTTGTGAACACTTCTCGGACTCTTCAAGTTGTCTAAACAGAGCAGAGGTGTTTTTTCTTCAGGCTGATGATGTCTCCTGTTGTTATTCAAGCAAATATCATTTAGGACAGAAGCTTCACAGGACAACTGAGTATATTTTTGAATTTCCCTTTTATGTAGATGCCTGCTGTCTCTGACTCTAAAATGTCAGTACCAGTCCTAAGCTAGAGTGCATCTTCCATTCTTTACTCAGATACACTTTTTATTTTTGTTGGGTTTTGTCCACACTAGAGACACTTGGTTCTAAATCAGAGACTGTTCAGTCCTGATAAATTTTAAAGCTGCTGACTCACATAGCAGACACAACTGTTAAGGGAACAATTGTTCAGTAAGAGTGTTCTTTGTGGTGAGTTAGTGAATTAAATTGATCCCAGCATCCTGATCATGATTCACTATCTGTGTTTCTCAACCAGCTTTGTGCTGCTCCAGCCTTTTGTTGCTTGATGTTCACTGACTGTCACAGTTTCTAAACTCAGAGCCTTTCATGTGAACCCTCTGTATCAATGCTGCTTTGGAGCAGTTTAGCCGTTACTAACTGATATGGTGCTACCAGTGACTTTGTCATCTGGTATGGTTTTGTGTACTGAAATACCTTTTTTAAGGTATTTCAGTACACAAATACCTTGCCTGTGAAATACCTTCTTTAAGGCAGTAATACATCATATAAACAAAGAAGTTAGCAGTCAGTGAGCAGTAAAAAAACCAAACAAAAGACTATCTGAAAAACTAGCTTCTAACAAAAACTCTTGCTAGAATTAATTTAATTGCTTAAACTGTTCAAAATAGATCAATTACCTGCTTGTCCATCAGGCTTGTAGTGGAAGGCATGTCAGTGTCTATGTCAGGTGTTACCTCTGTGGGATAGGAAAGATTGTTCCTTTCTTTTGAGGGCCTGTGCAGATGTTGACAATTAAAGAAGATAAAAAAGAGGTGGCAGTGCAAACACTTCTGTAGAAAGCAAGGTGTAGGAGATTTTAGAGAAGAACATGGAACAGACATATAAACAGAACTTCGATAATAGAAAATGTCTTTTTCTAGGGGCCCAGAGTGACTGTATGCAGCCTGTTTCAAACCAGAAAGCTCCTGAAAGTTGTTAGACAAGTAGCAAAACTGGAGGAAGGGACTTATCCTATGAGGCACTGGGTGGGATATATTTTATTTCACAGAATCACAGAAACATCCAGGCTAGAAAAGACCCTCAGAATCACCAAGTCCAACCTATAACCCTACTCAACAAGATTCACCTTAAATCATATCCCTAAGCACCACATTCAAACGACTCTTAAACACACCCAGGATTGGTGACTCTTCTTGGCCTCCTGTGCACACTGCTGGCCCATATTCAGATCCCTTTCTGCCAGGCAGCTCTCCAGCCTCACATCCCCAAGCCTGAAGCATTGCTTGGGATTGTTGTGACCCAAGTGCAGGACCTGGCATTTGGCCTTGTTGAAACTCATCCCATTAATACTGGCCCATTGATCTAGCCTACCCAAGTCCCTCTGAAGAGCCTTTCTACCCTCATTCAAATCAACACTGCCACCTAACTTGGTGTCATCTGCAAACTTACTGCTGATGCTCTCTATGCCTAAATCGAGGTAGTCAATAAAGATGTTAAAAAGAAGCGATCCCAACACAGATCCCTGAGGAGCACCACTAGTGAGCAGCTGCCAACTGGATTTAACTCCATTGACCACCACTCTCTGGGCCCTCCTGTCCAGCCAATGCTTTATCCAGGAGACAGTATGCTCATCCAAGCCATGAGCAGCCAATTTGTCTACAAGAATTTCCCTTGTCCAGTAGCCGAGTGATCTTGTCATAGAAGGAGATCAGGTTGGTCAGGCAGGACCTGCCCCTCATAAACCCATGCTGACTTGGCCTGATCCCCAGGTTGTTGTCTATATGATGTATAATGGCATTTGAGATGACCTGCTCCATGACCTTCCCTGGTGCTGAGGTCATAGTTTCATAGACAGGTCTATAGTTTCCCAGATCTTCCTTTCTGCCCTTCTTGTAGATAGATGTTACATTTGCTACCCTGCAATCCACTGGCACCTCCCCAGTTAGCCAGGACTTCTGGTAGATAATGGAAAATGGCTTGGTGAGCACATCTGCCAAGTCCCTCAGCACCCTTGGGTGCAGGCCATCCAGCCCCACAGACTTGTACATCTAAGTGGTGCAGCAGGTCAGTGACCACTGGCTCATTTATTGTGATGTCCTCATTCCGATTCCCCTCCCTGACTCCTACTTCATGAGGGTGGGTGCCCAGGGCACTGCTGGATCCAGTGCTAAAGACCGAGTAGGCGTTGAGCACCTCAGCCTTCTCCTTGTCCTTAGTCACTAGGTTTCCCTCTGCATTCAATAGGGGATGGAGATTTTCTCTAGTCCTCCTTTTGCTGTTAATGAATTTATAGAAACACTTTTTGTTATCTTTAACAGCTGTAGCTAGGTTAATCTCTAGCTGTGCTTTGGCTCTCCTAATATTCTCCCTACATAGTTTTGCTATATCTTTATAGTCCTCACAAGAGATATGCCCCCTCTTCCAAAGGCCATAGACTCTCCTTTTGTTCTTGAGGTCCATCTAAAGGGCCCTATTTAGCCAGGCTGGATGCCTTTCCCACCAACTTGTCTTTTGGCACACCGGCACAGCCAGCTCCTGTGCCAGTAAGCCTTCCCCCTTGAAGTGAGTCCAATGCTCCTGGACTCCTAAATTCTTCAGAATAACTTCCCAAGGGACTTTGTCCACCAGCCTCCTAAATAGACCAAAGTTTGCCCTCTGGAAGTCCAAGGTGGCCGCTTTACTAACCCCTCTAAATTTCAATGTGACATACATTTATTATTGTCATTTCTGACCCAACATACCTCGGCCTTTTTATTCTTTCAAAATTTCTTTTGGAATGTGATAACATACAGCTTTAGAAATTCAAAAGCATCTGGTATGCAGTTTAAAGGACAGCTGAGCAGAGTTAGCTCTATTAATCTTCACAATCATAAGGCTAGTTTATTTGTAACTTTCCATGTGAGGCTTTCCAAACTGCCATGTTGCACTGCTAGAAATTGTTACTCAGATCATCAGCTCTGAACATCTCTGAATTTCATAACCTTTGCATAGTTAGAGCACAGCCCTGAGACTGGATTATAGCCATTGAATCTGTGTGAGAATTTTAGAAAGACAATGCTGGCAATAGCTCAAGTGTTTGCTCTGGTGCCGCTAACAATTTTCACTAAATTTACATTTTATCCTATAGGGTTTCTAAAAGAAAATTGCAACATTTTATCTATCTATCTATCTATCTATATATATATATAGAGAGAGAGAGAGAGAGAGAGAGAGAGAGTCATTCTTTATCACTGACGTGGTGATTATATTATTGACTGTTCAGGATGTATGTCATGTTCTTGCTCAGTGATATTAATTCTTCTTTCGTGTATTTGTTTAGTACTTCGAAACCTGAAACAGTTCAGCTCAGCCCTGTAGGTAATAGCCATTTATGTTGTTTTTTTCCTACTCCAGTTAGAGTTTTGTTCTTCACGGAAAGGGCTGTAACAGTAAAAAACTTCCTTTTATCTGTATAAAATTGCCTTGTACTATTTTTAGCTTGTTTGCCTTTGTGTAAGCAAGTAAGTTAAATATAACTGCTACTCAGGTAGTGTGGTTTCTTAAAGTACATAAAGTGACAATCTTTTATGGTGTAATAAATCATGTCTTAGTCAGAATCAGGCTACCTTTGAATTCCCACAAAAAGTGCTCATGGAATTCTGTGAGTGTCTCATATAACTAGTGGGGTCTTTTTCCTTGCTATTAAATATTTGAAGTTTCTAATCAAAAGCAAGTGCTTGGTGACAGGCAGGACATCTGCGTATTTTAATGTAAGATTGTTCTGAGAGTAACAAACAAACATTTCGATGTATTTTTTGGTTTTTTTGACAGTGACAAGTACCACTTCACCACCTGTCCTACACAGGGCTCTTTCTCTCTGGATATTAGCCTCTGCTCTCTTAATACTGGTCATAGCAATATGATTAAGTGGAAGCTTGGAAGCAAATTTTTTAGACAATTCTGTGTTGGCAAGTTCCATGAGCAGCTCACACAGTCATGAACCACACTGTTACAAAACACTGTCCTGTATTGTCTGCTTTCTAAAAGACTTCTAAAATCTCTGAGAGAGGAAGTTTTCTGTGATGTAAAAGATATAGAGACCTGTCTATTTGGTATTTGTATTCCAGATGCTTTGCAAATAGAAAGATGAAGTTTGTCACTCTTTTGTCCTATAACACTACAAATCATGCCTTCCTATCGTTGCTGCTAATTATTATTTATAATTAATATAACCATAGAGATGTGCATTATTACTGCCTCTCATGATTTTATGTTAAATTCTGAGGGATTTAGTGTTCATTTTAAATTGCCAGTTTCTGGAGCCATTTGATCAGAATCTGAGCAAGGGAAGTCATTGTATGGTAAAATGGATTTGTGGATGAGAGGAGAGGAATGGATACCTTTTATCTCAGCATTAGCAGGCTTTTGACACTTTCCTACTGTATTGCTATATCCAAGTTAGTATGTTACATTCTGGATGGGTGGACAACTAGATGGGCAAATAACTGTTTTAATGGTCAAGTTCAGAGCGTAGTGGTTAATGGATACCTTTCTAGCTGGAGGCTTGTAACAAATGCTGTGCCTCAGGGGCCTTAAAGTCTGTATCAGTAAGGCAACATCAATTTTGCAGATGACATCAAATATGGGGCCAGATTCATATTTTCAAGGGCAGAGCTGCCACCCATGGGGAACCTAGACAGAGTAAGGGAACTGACCAACAAGAGCACAGTAAAATTTAACAAGGATGAAAACTGGAGTTCTGCACCTGGAAAGCAAGAACCTCCTGCAGTGACAGAGGTTTGGGGGCAGCTTGGCAGAAAAAGACTTGGAGGTCATGGTAGCCAGCAAGAACCAGCCATGTGACCTGACAGCTAGGCCAGCCAGCAATGTGCTGAGTTATACCAACAGGTCCATAGCCTGTAGACTGAGGGAAGCCATTTATACCTCTCCAGTCAGCACTTCTTGGACATCTATAATGTCTTGTCTAATTTTGTTCCCTAATCACAGTCTGAGGAACACAAACTTATAGATTGGTTTGAATTCAGGGGAAGGCTACAGAGGTAAGAAGGTTATTAAGGAGCCTGGCTCTTCACAGTGATACATGGCAGGAGGACAAGGGGCAGTGGGCTGCAAGTTGAAATGAGAGTTTCAGAGTGGAAATAGGTCCCATGAAGTCAGACAAATGTGGGAACAGTTTTCCCAGAGAGGTTGTACAGCTTCCGTCCTTGACATTTTAAAGACTAAACTGAATAAAGACCTGAGCAATTTAGTCTGACCCTGCTTTCAGCAGGAGTTTGGACAAGAGCTTTCCTGAGCTATTCACCAATTATGATATATAAAAAGAGGTGTTTATCGACTGCATGTTTTTATTAAGGGAGGAGTGGTTGTAAGACTTTATATCCAATGAATCTCTGTTTGCTAGCTGATGCTTTAAGTAAGAGTGATTTCTCTATGTAAGTTTATACTTTAAGTGCATATGAGGATGGTTTCTGTCAAGCTGGTCACATACAGATGTAAGGAGAATGTCCTTTTCTATTTGGCAGGCAAAAATTGGGACTTGACAGCAGCTTTGAATGACTATGAGCAGCTGCGGCAGGTTCACACAGCCAACCTACCACAGGTGTTCAATGAGGGCAAGTACTACAAGCAGCAAGAGCCAGAGCAGCCTCCCCAGGTGACAAAGGTTGAGCGACCCTGCCTGCAAAGGCAGGATGACATTGCTCAAGGTAAGAGCTCTTCTCCAGGCCTTTTGTGGATGAATTTGTTTTCTAGCTTGCTTGCTTGTGAATTGTAGAGTTAGAAGTCTGTCCTAATTTGGGGCTATGAGCATGCCCAGGACTGGAGGACAGAAATGATTCCTACCCCTTTCCAGAAGTAAAAATGAGGATACTGCACACAGAGTGGAAGTTTAAAGATAAATTCTATTTACAAGAGCATATATACAAAAGGCAATCAGGTAGAATAAGTACAAAAACCTATTAAGCGCAAACTGCCCTTCTAAGAATCACCCACCCCTTCCACCCTCAGTTGGCCTGAGGGTAGGGCAAGACCGTCCTCCCCAGCTGGTGCCTACAAGGCCTCAGTGGTTTGATTCCCTGCCAGCCGACTCCTCCATGAACCATAAGATAAGAGCAAGCACTGCTTGGAGAAGTGGAAGCAATAACGGCAGGGAAGAGAAAGGGGAGGCATCAAGTCAGGCACTATCTTTTAAGCTGTGATACCAGAATATGGAAGAGAATAATAATATTACAGTTTCCTGGGACAAGCAGGTCCATTACCCTGGAATGGGCATTTGTCCCTATGGTTTTGTTGAAGGGGGATCTAGGATCCCTCAAACTACCACAAAGTCATTTGCATAAAGAAGTGATCATCAGTGCACTGGAGGAACTTCCTGGACTGTGAATAGGTGGCCGAGTAGGCCTTCCAGTGAGTATTTGGGTAGTTAAAATCCCCGTATGAGAACCAGGGCCTGTGATTGACAGGCTGTTATCATGTGGCTGTAGAAAGCCTCCTCAGCTTCCTTATCCTGATCAGGTGGCCTGTAACAGACACCCACAACAGTATCACCCATGCTAGACTGCTGCTTAATTCTCACCCACAAACTCCTAACTCATTCCTCATCTGTCCCCAGACAGAACTCAAGACATTCTAGTTGCTCTCTCACGTAAAGAGCAACTCCACCACCTTACCTTGTTAACCTGTCTCGTCTAAAAAGCACACAGCCATCCATGACCACATTCCAGTCATGTCAGCTGTTTCACCACGTCTTTGTAGTTGCCACCAGATCATAACCCCTTGACCACACAGAGATTTCTAACTCCTCCTGTGTGTTCCCCATGCTGCGTGCATTGGTGCATAGGCATTTCAGGGAGCGAGCTGAGCACACCTATTCCACCTTAGGAGGGTGGGAGGCCTTCTGGTCTTTGTTAATACTAGAATATTTCCCCACTGGTGCAAACCCAGCAACAACCCCATCCCTCTTCAAATCTAGTTTACAGCTCTGTGAATGAGCCCTGCTAATTCTTGTCCTAGGACTCTCTTTCCCCTGCAAGGTAAGCCTTTCCAACATACTACTGTCAGGCCTGGTGTCTTGTAAAACCAGCAATGATCAGAGAACCCAAATCCCTGTGTGTAGCATTAGTCTTGGAGCCAAGTATTTATGATTGGTGTTCACCAGACTTAGCGCTGACTGGTCTGTTGTGTAGTCCTGCAAGCTATAACGTCTCTCTTTGGTTTCTCTACAGAAAAGCGTCTTTCCAGAGGTATTTCTCATGCCAGCTCAGCCATAGTCTCCCTTGCTCGATCACATGTAGCAAATGAGTGCAACAATGAACAATTTCCCTTGGAAATGCCCATCTACACATTCCAGCTACCAGACCTTAGCGTGTACAGTGAAGACTTCAGAAGCTTCATTGAACGTGACTTAATCGAGCAGGCAACAATGGTTGCTTTGGAGCAAGCAGGTAGGTAAACACTTCTGATGTCAGCAGCTGGGCAATCTGACATTTTGGTTGACATTTCTAATTATGCTTCATTCCTGGAGCTTGTGCATCCTGCATGGGAAATAAATGCCAGAGAGTAAAAGCAAATACTGTGCTCTTTGCAAGATGACACATAGCCTGATCCTGTTTCTTTTAAAACATTATAGAGAAAATCAACAAATTTCCTTAATAAAGAAATTGAGGGGAAAGGAAAGGAGGACTGATGGGGATTTCATACAGTAGAGAAGGATGTGAGTCTGGATGGTCAGAAGGGATTGACAGTTCTCATGAGGAAATTACATTGAAATAACTAACAGAGAACATCTTCAAGTTCCGTTTAGCTTGAAAACGTTGGTTTTAAATATGTATTTTATGTATTAATACATTTTATGTATTAGTAATAAACTAAATGTTTTTAAAGTACTATTTCATTATTGCTGTGGGAAAAAAAGAAAGAAATTAAAAATTAATTTTAATTCAGATATTTTAGTAGTTTAAAGCTGTAAGTCAATTTTGAAAGATATGGAGGAATGTATTTAAAATTAGTATGTGTGCCTTATGAAATAGCAAGTGTATTAATGAACCATGAAATGAACAATCTTAGATAGTGAAATGTTCAACTCTGGTGATATAAAGGAGTTATAAAACCAGGCTTCATGGCTGCCTGTGGAATATCAAATAGCCAGCTGCTGTTTTCTGTTGACTCTGGTGCTAGTCCTGGTAATGCAGTATACTGTCTGAGAGCTCATTCTCAGAACTTGGTGCACAGTCCTAGTGTGTGTGTGTTCCAACTGGTAAACTGTTGCTTGTTATTGGTCAGGGCACTGCATCGTACTGTTTAGGCAGGACAGGTGGGGCTCTCAGAAAATGCCTTGCTACAGTCTCCTAGTTGGCTTATGTGCTTCAGTGGAATCGCAGCCTTTAGCATCAGTTAGTGCAAGAATGCAGACTAGAAGATCACTGTGGTTTACTGACCTTAAAATCAGGCAATATGTGAATTGAGAGCTGGCATCTCCTAATTGATACAGAGCTTTCTGCCTTTGTTCTTGAAACAGGGTGCAGAAACTACAGACCTCGCTGCCTGACAGCATTATTTTTCTTCATGTTACATTAATTAGAGCAATAACCTGACTCACTGGGAAAGTTCCTTCTTCCCTAGATCCTCCTGCATAGGGGAGAGTGTTTTGACCATTTGAAGAGTTTGTGACTTTGATTGCAGATATTCTTGTAGACTGCATCACTCAATTTCCTTTTGTTTCCTGACTGTTTCAGGCATACTGTTTTCTGAAATGAAAACATGAATTAGCAGGAAAGTCACCTAGCAGTAGACATTTAATTGTTTCCTACCATCAGCACCCTGCTTGGTCAATGGCAATGACAAAATTAACAGATAAGATGCACTCCCTGTAAAGGGCTTCAAGTCTGTTTCAAAACAAACACTGGAAGGACCTGAGCTTGGGTAGCTGAGTGTTATTGTTAAAGGAAAAGAAATAGGTGTGCTTGGGTATAAGGGCATGGATTTCAAGAGGAGATGAAAACCAAAAGCAACTAATTAGACAAAAGGAGGAGGAAATTTGTCAGGGACATAGAGCAGCTTACTACTCACAGAGCATAGATTGAGACAGCAAATTACTATCAGCAGAATGTCTTGCCTGTTTTCCGAAGTGGCCATATAGACTGGGCATCTAGAAAAGCCTGCAAGGTTTTTTTATATTCTGGTTTTCTATGCTTAGACACTTGGTACCATTATGCCTGTATGTGGAAGGATATTCAGGTTACACCCTATCTGCACAGAAACTCAGAGCAAAATTCCTGATTTACTCCGAAATGCTTTGTGAGATTATAAAGAAAAAGGCCAGAGAAAGACATTACATTTTACTCCCTGCTGCTGCACTGTATCCTCTACTCTGTGTGATTGCTTTCTGAATATTTCTCTTAGAGGATAGAATTTGTTACATTCATAAAAAGGATTTTGGGATTTTGTGAATCTTACAAACTCAGCTGTTCGGTATTGCCTGAAATGGAATGAGGTCAGCTTGCAAGTAATCTGCAGACTGATCTCTGTGAGTGCTCTTAGAGTTATCAGTGTGGTCCTTCAATGAAGGATGTTTCAGACACTAAATGAAGTGTGTGTCAAAAGAATTTTATAATTCTATTTTTTTTTGCTGCATCAAATTGATTTCCATTATATTCACAAGTTCCTCCATGTGTTGTTAATGTGTAGGCTGACACAAGGAGACATATTACAAGAACTTCCGCTGCTCTAACACTGAGTTCAAGAACCCATAGTATAGGCAGAAGAATGGCTGGCTTAACAGTGCTTTTAATGTGAAGGGGAAAAAGTGCTGTTGCAGTACTGAAATAAAATTCAGTAAAAAAATTAAAAGGAAACTTTGTGAACCTTAAAGAATATTGCTTTTCTACACTTTATTTTCTGTGTTCAGGCTTGTGTTTTCTACAAAGCCAGAAGCAAGATAAACAGTAATACATTGTTAAGCCTGAGTCTCACATTCCTTCCCCCTCCCCCTCCACCCCAGTCCACCACAATTCTGGAATTGTTTGATTTCAAATTGCTAGAAATGAAGATTTGTTAAAGAAAAATGGATACCTTTTCAGGTTGCAGAAACATTTTCTTATCCCAGGATGTTTTTACAGATTTTTACATAGCGTGCACAGGGTAGGGGTAGAGCAACCATTACAATTACAGGAGAACTGTGTGAATTTCCTGTTTCTCAAGCTTTGAAATGCATGGTTGTGTAATTCAATTCAAGTATAAATGAAAATATTATATCACAGATTAGGGTGAAATGCAATAATGTCATAGAAAGCCATCTATCTCAGGGCACGAAAGAAACAAGAGAGCAAATAATTCCTGCAGGTAACAATTCAGTGTCAGTTATCTGCAGCCAGTTAGGCCTAGTCACATATTTCTGTGCCATCCTATTTAATGATCTTTAATTTGCATTCTGGACATTTGCTTCTGTTGACAGAGTCTGTGTTGCTTATGCATAGCTAAAAAAGAAGCATTTACTTGATTGCTCGGTTTACTCATTTCTACATGCACAGCTCAACATTACATTTCAAGGACATCAGTAGATATGAATAGCCTTGCAGATGCTACTGCAAAGCTGATTTCATCATCTAGACTAAAAGAGAGAGGTCCTACAAGAAGATTCTTTCTTTGACATATAGAAAATATATTGGTAAATGCTTTATTTAATCACTTATTTTTAAAAATAAGTAGTCACTGAATTGTCACCTGCAGAAAATCTCTTCTTGCAATTTTCTTCATGTCAATACTTGTAGGCACATATTTATTGTATTAAAGGACTACAATATAAAAATATCCACATAAACAAATCCTTTTAACTAGTCATGTAAGAAGCACGTAAAAGGTAGAAGTAGCTCTGCCGAAATCTGTGTTTGAGGTTCCTGCACCTATTACTAATGGTCTAACTGTTCTGAGTGGGTTGAGTAATCCTCTGTCAGCTTATCCAGTCAGTCCTGTACACACCCCAGAGTAGTTACTGCTGTTGGATTCCAGAGGAGGAGTCAGTGAGTGTTTAGGGTGAACCATTGCTTTTGAGAATATACGGCATGTCCAGAATTAGACTTGCTTTGGAAGTTGAAAATGTTCTTTTGTGATTTTCTCATCTTGGGGGTGGATGAGAGGTGGATTTTCTGGAAATCCAATGTGCTGGAGAAATGAAAGGCTGGGTTTAGCCTAGGCTCTTAAAGAAACTGAGCTTGTGGCAGTAAGTTGTCTTTAGATGGCAACACTGTTTATATTTTAAAATTTAGCTCTACCCATTTCAGACATTTGAGAATATAATTCTACAAGTTTAATGAAAATAAGCAGCTAGTTTATTTTTAGTGTATCCATAGAAGAAATACTTGTAAAGCACACCTTGTTTAGTAAGCGCTACAGTATCTATGTGGGAAAGACATCCAGAAGGCTCAACCACAACTGAAAGAAAAGCTGTGAGAAGTCTTGGCTTTAGCCACATATACATCAAGGGCAAGAGACTGGACATTGAGTCTCTGTGCATAGATAAACTTGTTGTCCTCAGTGAAATGTCTACCCTGTTGGTGATTTCGAGGAGTTAGCTCCAGACTGTCTCACTTAGCTGTACGAGAGAGTGCTGTAAATAGCACAGTGGAGCGTGTTAAGAAACAACCACATTTAGTCTGAGCTGAAATGGCTGCCAAGGGAAAATGAGGACCAGCAGTGGCATTCCATGCTGGCAGCTTCTCTGGGGGAGTAGTTGTTGGGCATTTTACATTTTGGAGCTGGGCCTCTGAAAAGTGTAAAGGTAGAATGTTGTGAAGGTTAGTGGATTGGGGTCTAAAGCAAAGGTGGAAGCCCCACATCTGCTGGCACCATAAAATGGCTGCCAAGGGAAGCTGAGCACCAGGAATAACATTCAGTGCTGGTACAGCATTGCACAAAGAAGACTAGCAGAGTTGGTAAAGGGTCTACAGAACAAGTCTTGTGAGGAATCGATGTGAGAACTAGAGTTGTTTAGCCTGGAGAAAAGAAGGCCCAGGGGAGATCTCATCTCTACAACTACCTAAAAGGAGGTTGTAGCGAGGTGGGTGTAGGTGTGTTCTCCCAAGAAGCAAGTGACAGGACTAGAAAAGGACCTCAGGTTTCAACAGGGAAGGTTTAGGTTGGACATCAGGAAAAATTTCTTCGCTGAAAGGGTTGTCAAGCCCTGGTAAGCTTGCACAGGAAGTGTTTGAATCATCATCCTGGAGGGATTTAAATACATATAGATGTGGTGCACAGGGACATGGTTTAACAGTGGTATTGGGAATATTATATCCAATGGTTGGACTTGAAGATCTTGAAGGTCGTTTTCAGCCTAAATAATGCTATGATTCTACAGAATGTGATGTGATACTTCACATTCTTTCCCATCTTTAACCATCCATGTTTTTCTCTTACTATGTATTTAATCTTTTTCTGTAAGAATTCAGACTTAATTTTGATACAGTAAATGAACAGTGGTGTTGCAGGCAAAAAAACTGTTTTCCTTGGAGGCAATGTAGGTTTGCAGTGAAACTTCAGTCACACCTATCAAACAGAGCTTAAGCAGGAGGTCATCTTTTGTAACAGTCTGCTTTTTCCCTCTCAAGTGAGAGTTAGATTAAGTTGCTGTTTATTAAAGCCTTGTAATGTTTTGGTAGTTAATTCTACCAGGAAAATCTTAAGTCTGTAAAGCTTAAACCAAACAAGCAAACAAAAAAAAAAAAAAGCAAATATGCACTGGAGAAAATAAATAGCTAGGAAAGGAGTTATGCAGAGTTCCTACAAAGATTCTTTAGTGTTTGTTTTGAATTTGGTTGGTTTGTATATGTACCACTGAAATTGTGCATGATTGGGCATTAAACACTTCTAAATGGACTTTAGTAAACTGGAGGGCTTCTCTCGGTGATCATCCTTACATGGTAATCACAGAATTAACCAGGTTGGAAAAGACCTTTGAGATCAAGTCCAACCTGTTTCCTAACACTATCTAATCAACTAAACCATGGCACTAAATGCCACATCCAGTCTCTTTTTAAACACTTCCAGGGACAGTGACTCCACCACCTCCCTGGGCAGCCCATTCCAATGGCCAATCACTCTTTATGTGAAGATTTTTTTTTTTGGTAACATCCAGCTTAAACCTCCCCTTGCACAGCTTGATACTGTCCTATCATTCTGTCACTAGTTTCCTGAGGGAAGAGACCAACTCCCAACTGGCTACAACTTCCCTTAAGGCAATTGTAGAGAGCATAAAGAAGAACAACTTGAGCTGCATGTTTTTCTCTTGTTTATACTATTGGTAGAGTTTTGTGTAGATGACATCATGCCTGCTACAGAACCAGTGTATAAGACACATGGGGCTGATAGAAAAAGTCAAGCCTGGCCCCTGGTCATATTTGAAATGCATATATTTAATATATAAAATCATAGAATGGGTTTAGTCAAAAAGGACCTCAAAGACCATCTAGTTCCAACACCCCTGCCACGGACAGGGACAAGTCCTGCTAGACCAGGTTGCTCAAGGCCCCACGCAACCTGACTTTGAATTCTTCCATAGTTGAAGCCTACACAATTTCTCTGGGCAACCTGTTCTGAATATATTGAGTTTGCTACGTGCTATGTAGTGGAGGACTAGGATAATAACAGCATACAGTAATAGCTGGCAGTTTCCAGCCATGAAGGACACCAGATTCTGATAATGTTCGTTTCTGAGTTTGCACCTGAAATCTTAACTATCATGCAAAGAAAGGACCACAGTTTGTGCTTGTGTCTGCCTCTGTTATTGTATGTTGCTAGATAATAAACCTGAATAGGTCTTCTAATCTTGATCCAAAATTAAGATCAATTTTGAATGTCCTAGAATATGGCTGTATTAATTCTCAAGGGTACTTTTGCTGTAAAACAACATATCCATTTCTTGACATTGTGGATTTTTAAGATTAAATAATTTTGTGAGAAAGATCAAGTAAGAGGCCAACAGAGTGAGGGAGAGTGAGAAATGGATCTGATTTGTCCATAAAAATTGTCTTATCAAAGCAGACAGAAATATGCCTGAGGCAAAACTGTTTCCATTTTTCATTTAAGCTCCACTTTCCTGTTTCCCTAAGGGGATTCACTGTAGCCACTAGATTTGAAAAATGAAAATGCACTTTTTTTTTTTTTAATAATCCAATGCATTTCCACTGATTTTTCAGTCAGCCATAAGCTTGTGATGTTAACCAACCCCACAAACATTTTATGCAAAATCTACTTGAAAGCAGATCAGTTCTATAGAAATCTTCTGTTATTCAGAAGATTCACCAAGTTCAGACTTTGCCATGTACTACCAGTGATTGCAAGTTAATCTGCAAAGTGACACCGCTCATTATTCCTGTAAACCCTCAGATCTGTCTGGTTTAGGTCTTGTAAATATGTTTTGAGCAACACCTTGGTATAACTCATTACCGAATATAATATCGCCAAAACATTCTGCAAAAAAACAGGTGGCAAGTTGTTATTTCACAGCCCACAGACACAAGAATTGCTAAAAAGGATAGTTTATTACTTCAGATTTGTCTTTCCCAAAGGCTGTCCAATAGTGCTTGTTGTGGAGGTAGGGAATTAATGTGGCCAAGTCAGGAATTATAAAAATAGAATTATTTTCTGAAAACTCTGCCTCCAAACTATATACAAAACTAGTTTAGGTTTATTTACAGGTTCTACTTCAATTGGGAATTCTTCAAAGGATGTTATGGACAAATTCAGAGATTAGGAAGTCAGGAAATGGAAAAGGCTAAGCTATAAACACAGCTTCACCCCACTGGCAATCAGGCTGAGCAGAGAATTAAGGGACCAGAAGGCTTTACTCATGAAGGTGAGATAGGTATTGGGCAATGATCCCTTGCTGGATTTCTCTGCGGCTCGGCTGCCTTCTGGCGCTGCAAGCAATATCCAATAGTCTGGATCCAAGCGGCAGCAGCCCAAAACGGGTGGAAAAGCCGCCAAAGTCAGAAGTATCTCGAAACACGACTGCCACACAACAGGGATTCGTGGAAGCAACGCTGCCTCGGCAGTGGTAGGGGAGAAGCCTAACTGCTCGGGTCTCCCTAGTTCAGAATGGCAGCCAGGAAATCGGCTGCAGTATGGTCTGAGAGCAGCTGGGTCTGGGTGCCGCCGCAGCTCTCTCAAAAGGACCCCAGGACTTGCCAAGCTTGCAAGTTTGCACAGAGCGGTGCAAAAGTGGGGAGGACTGTCCCAAGGCAGGCATGGTGGAAAACTGAGAGCCATGTAAAAAGGTAGGAGCTGTCCAAAAGCAGGGAGGGTCCAAGACAGGAGCTCTGTCAGGGCGGGGTCTCTTAAGGCAGGAGCCACACGCCTTCTCCCTTGATCTGTTTATCCTTTTCTAGACAAAGTGTCCATTTGCCATTTGTACTGGGTGTGAGCACAGCCTGATTCCCAGCGCAGGCTGCTGCACGGCTCAGCACACATGTGGGGAAAGGCCTTTTGCTGTTCCCCTTTCAAGCCCGCAGGGCAGGGGGGGAAAGCAGTTTTAGCGCTGCCACCTTCTCCCCATTCAAACCCATGGTGGGGGGGAGAAGGAAGGAATTGGAGTGCTCCAGGACAGTGCTTTAATGCATAATTAATTTAGAACTCAATAAACCTATTCTGATATATTGGACATTTATAAACTAGTTGCTAAAATCCTATAAGGGTTACCAAATGTGCTTAGTTACGGATCAGTTCTGCAGTTTTACAGTAACTCTCAACCCATACTGATTGATTGAAATTTAATTACCTAATTCTTAATACTCAGAACAAGTAATTGGGGGCACATGTTAAATTTTTTTTTTTCCCCACAATACGTATTATTTGCTGTTACAAAGAAACATCAGGATAACTTTGTAATGAAAATGTACATGAAGAAAAGGTTTTTTCATTGGTTGGATTTATTTTTGTTCTGGGGTTTTAACCTTAAAGCAAGACTGACTTTACAAGCACATGGGTACCCATTTACTCTTAGCTTGCAAGGAATCAGGAGAAAAAGCCTGCAGAAGAGGACAAACAAAGAAATGGAGTCACCTGTTGCATAATTCATTCAATTATTCAATTGTGTGTTACCCATAGACTTGCCAAAAGTCTTGGGAAATACACCAGCTCTTCTCAGCACTGTTAATCATCTGCTCTTCCTTATCCCCAAAGATGTTACACAATTAGTCATTCTCTTTCCTTGTATTGGAAATGTTCATGTGACCATTTAAGTAAGGCTTAACACTCCAGTAAGCTACTACATGGCAACCTGAATGGCATAACTTCCAGTTCTGACTTTGGCGGTGATACTCTTCATGGCTTTCTTTGCTTCATCTAGATCCATGAAATAGCTGTCTTCTTGCCAGTCTTCTTCATAATACGTTTCTGGCTTACAGTCTGTAAAACATGCTTCATGTAGCAGTGATGGCTAAGTGGTTCTCTAAATGTTCTTAAATGAAAAACCACACACTATCCTACACTTTAGGCTACACATTTGGTCTCATTTTCATTATCTGGTAGTGTAGATGTTGATTTTAAGAGGTCTAATCATGATTTATGCTATGGTGAATGAGAGGAGAATCAGCTGTTGAAAACAGTCTGATTTAAACAACAATGTTTAATATACTTAGCTAACAGATCTCAATTAACATATACTTGTTAGTTTTGTCCTTCGAGACTTTATTACTGTAATATAATCTATCATCTGTGTGTGAGAGGCCAGGGTCAGTTATGCTCAGGAACTGATACCTAGGCTCATAATGGTAGTCAATGAACTCTGTGGAAAGCCATCTTTGAATGCAGCCTATGGGAATGGAAGATGCAAATTAATTAAAGGTGCTCTTCTTTCTTCAAATACATTTGGAATAAGAGAAGAGGAGTGTGGTGGATTGCAAATTACACCCAAATAAAACCACCAGACCAGCTCAGAAGGCTTGGAAGCAAGTGAAGCTATGTATTTACAGCAAGCTAAAATCTAAAAGCATATAATACAATACATATCTACAAGAATATATTTGCAATTATTTACAATTTAGAAACAACACAAAAATCCCCCCTAGACAAAGCCCAGAAGGGGCTAACCACCACTTTTTTCTCCATCCCCACAGTGAGAAAACCAGGAAGGTCACAACTGTTATCTACTCAGCAAGATTAGTGCAGTAGTCAGTCAGGGTGGAAGAGGGAAGGGTGAGAGCAAAGCAGAAGGCAGAGAGGTGAAGGGAATAAAATTATTTATACAGCAGATTGTTGTGCTGGTTTGAGGCTAATTGGAATATTTTAATGGAGAAAATTATAGGCTGTGAAAAGAAAGCAGTGGTGATGTCTACTTCACTCATAGACTTGCTGAGATGTATAAGACTAAGAACATAAACATAGATAAGACTCTCACACACAGAGCCTCTTGGTCTCTCTAGCCTTTTGCCTTCTCCTCTCTGCTGAATAATCTTAACTAACCACTCTCCTTCTAACCCCCCTGGCCAATCCTCCAAATTCACCTTGCACATAAGGTGAACCTTGGGGTAAGGTATAGGGGTGGGGAGAAGGTGGAAGGGTGGTTGGGAGCCCCTCCTGGGGACTCTGATTTCTGGGAGAGGTGTTGTGTTTTCGTATTACCTTTAACTTGTATATTTCTGTAAGTAGTCCTGTATATTGTGTATATAGCTGCTTGTATGTTGTGCTAAGCTGTAAATAGAGCTTCAGTCCTTAACTTCCAGCCAGCTGAGTCTAGTCTGGGGGATTTTACAAAGTGTAGGGGGGCAGGTAACTCCCAAACCATCACAATTACATACTAATCCAGCAGACAAATTGAATGGTATAGACTTACTGTTGTTCTTCTGTATCCAATACAATTTCTTTATAATTTTGAATCGAGCTAGTGTGTTAACTCTAAAAACACCAAAAGGAGGCTCCAGGGAGACCTAAGAGCGGCCTACCAGTACCTGAAAGCAGCCTACAAGAAGGCTGGAGAGGGACTGTTTGCAAAGGCCTATGGTGATAGGATGAGGGGCAATGGTTTCAAACTAGAGAAGAGTAGATTTAGCTTGGATCTCAGGAACAGATTTTTTACTCTAAGGGTGATGGAACACTAGAACAGCATGCCCAGGGAGGTGATTGGGGCCCCATCCCTGGAGATATTCAAGGTGAGGCTCAACAGGGCTCTGGGCAGCCTGATCTAGTTCAGGATGCCCCTGCTGACTGCAGAGAGGTTGGACTAGATGACCTTTGGCGGTCCCTACCACCCAGACCATTCTATGATTCTATCATGATTCTATGATTTAGAGAATAATTAAAGTTTATTTGTCTCTTATTGATCATCTTTTCAGTTTTCTCTTCTGACAGTACATTTAAGTTTATGTGTCAGAAAGGGTGTTCCTGATTAACCTTCAACATTACACCTCATCACTGTGTGCCTGCACATAGTACGCATCCTGTTTTAGTATCCACTCTGCCATTTTAATAGATACTTTCTTTTCAGGACGACTAAATTGGTGGTCCACCGTGTGTACAAGCTGCAAACGTCTTCTTCCCTTAGCTACAACAGGTGATGGAAACTGCCTCTTGCACGCTGCATCTTTGGGTAAGGGAGAGTCTGTACACAAAACCACAAAACCAAAAATATTCACCACTTTTCCCTGTCCCCAGCAAAAACCTCAGAATCATATGAGATGTAAAGACTTTTAATAAAGCTTGGTTGTGGAGCACTGTTTTCTTCAACTTTCACTTAAGTATTGTTTGCTTTAGGCATGCTTGAGAGAAAAAGGTAAAGTTTTTATCAGGTAATAAAAGAAGTATAACTGAAACAGTAAAACCTATGTGTCATTAACACCAGTGAACTGCATTTTTCCTTTCAGAGCCAAACGTAACAGCTCTGGAGCAGGCAAATTCTGGGTGCTTTTGCAGGACTGTCCTCATTGTGGGCAGGAAATTGCATTCATTCTCTGGCTTTTGTTAAAACCTTTGGCAAATAGAGCTTGGGGTGAATTAAAATGATTTCCAATTGATGAATTAGCCAGTAATGCAACATTTTTGAAGCCTTTCTTCAAATCAAATAAACAGAGATCTGTGAAGCTGAAGGTTTTGTTATATGTTCTATATCCTAACTATTATGAGGAAACTTATTTTGTTTGTTGCAGTTGCTAAAACTTTCTATCACCAGAATGCTGAAAGGCGACGTTAATAAACACTGGGGGTTTTAATATTTTGAAGAGACTCTTCTTTTTGTAAGAAGCAGTAGGAAAAGCTTTTGCTGTATCCAAGGATCCTTTTATTTTTCTCCATTTTTTTATTAGGAGGAACTGTACATTATTTAACACCAAGTGTTTGGAGTATTTTGACTTGCAGAGTTGTAAATAAACATATTTAATGCCAGTAGCTGGCAATATGGTAACTGAAACATAGCTGCCTGTGGCCACATGTGTTGGTGAGAGTTCTGTTCTCTTCTGTTGTACATTACTGTTCTCAACTACATGAAGATCTTTTGTTATCTTAAAATGACCATGAACGCCTGTGGCTGGATGTATTTTTAGACTTCCAGTCATCTGAAATGCCAAAGGAAATTTACCACCCGCTGTATAAGAGCAGGAGGCCTTTGGGTGCCAGTATCATCTGTGGTTCACAAAAGTGCCTGCAGTTGTCATTAGCATTTGTGTCTGCAAGCTCTGTTGGCAACTGCAACTGAAACCAACCTGTGCATTGCATATTCCGTTGCTTGCAGCAAAGTTGAAGTTGCCTGCAAGCAAGCACTGAAACAGCTGAAATCTTTAGTCATTCTTTACTCAAAGTTTAAATTTTGTTAAAATTCCCTAATGAATTCATTAGCTTATCTATATTGAGTGCTTCTATAGGAAACCTTCAAAACAACAAGTGAATTATTTCCTGAGGAGAATTTTAAATAATGTTCGAGATACACTTCTTTTGCTAATAGAGTAGCATTAATTGTATTGGTACTTACTATTCCTATATCATTCTTTCTTTAAAACTGATGTAATCTTGTGCTACATTAGGGATGTGGGGATTTCACGACCGGGACCTTGTTTTACGTAAAGCACTCTATACTATGATGAGAACAGGAGCCGAAAGAGAAGCACTGAAAAGAAGATGGAGATGGCAACAGACTCAGCAGAATAAGGAGGTCTGTATAGCCTGAAGAAAGTCTTCAGGGCCAAGAGAATCCTTCTGAAATTTGGTGTAAAACTTTTAATTGCTGTTAAATTTTTCTGTCGGAATGCACATGTCTGTTGCTTTGTGTGCATAAATACACATAGCTTTGTGCCTACAAAGGTCTAAGATTAGTTTGAAACCTTAAGAAAATCTTGGCTGCAAAACTAAAGGTGCACTTTAGCTTTAGCATTATAAAATGAGGATATGAAATCCACTAAAGAAACAAACCCCCATTTAGGAAAGATTCCCCAAAATGGTGAATTAGGACTCTTAGAGCCGTGACCAAATATTGAGTGGATATGTCTTAACTACAATCATCCACAGATTTGGTATGACTGCTGATTGAAAATTGTATTTCAGCACGTATTATTTTCTAAAGATGTTTGTACCTAAGGAATGCCTAGAGAATACAGCTGAGCTGTGAGTGACTCAGCTAATTCAGGCTACCTGAAAACACAGGGGCACCCAGGAACAATCCTTTCTGCTCTTGGAGGTGTCACCTGTCTGACAAAGGCGGCATTCATCATGATACCAGATATCAGGGAAGAAAACAAATCCCCAGAAATGGGCAGTAAAGCGTGCTAAGACTGGTGCCAGGAATTCACATGGTGCAAACAACTGAATCTCCAGTAGCAGACCCACAACTAGAAATGTAATCCAGTATACAGTTAGTGGGTTAGTTAATGATATTTTGCTTGTCTAGGAACGTTGAACTGTTAAGAGTCCAAGATATTAAACTCTACCATGTATGAAGCCCAAAATAAGTTAGCTGGAAGTCCTTCTGCAGAACTCTGCTTACATTTTGTACTAGCATGGTGTCAAAGCTGTTTCATTCTCTCTCACAGTCAGGTTTAGTGTATACAGAAGAAGAATGGGAACGGGAGTGGAATGAACTTCTTAAACTGGCATCAAGCGAGCCTCGTACACATTTCAGCAAAAATGGAGGCACTGGTGGTGGGTAAGTTTACAGCATGACAAAACCTTTTTGGTTCTGTTATCAGTTGGAAAAGAATGCACTGCAAATGAGTTAAGACATCCATAGGACCATCAAAGTGCCTTTTGAACTTGTTCAGATTTTTTCATGCAGTAGAAGATAATCTGAACATCCCTTTGCATTATTTAGCATTTTGACTACATTTCCCTGTAGTTAACACACTTAACATGAGGTTACTTTGCACCCAAAAGAGACTGAGTTTCTTAAATCCTAGTTTCTTGGTTTCTGGAGCAAGCATGTTGGCAATAGCATTTAACTTCAGGGAGATGAAGTGCCTATCTGTAGGCTTTTCATCTGAGGGAAACTTACCAGAAAGGTAGCCACTGCTCAGATATTTTCACTAAGATGTGGAATGATAGAATAACATCACATCTTCTAACAGCATTGTAAATGAAAGTGTTTGTACCCAAATATCACCCCTTCTGTGCTTTAGCACAGCTTTAAGCCCTCTTCTCATATTCATACTTTTATCTCAGTTCTTTTTCGCTTTGTAGTTCAAACAGAAAATCTTCAGAGAGATCTTTTTTGGAGGGCGAATCACCAAGTAACTCTTTCTATTTTCTACTTTTAAAATGCCGTAACCCTAAACATATGGGGAGGGATGGGGCAGCAGTAGTATTTTTGGTGCTAAAGCTAAAGATGAACTATTTGTATGCAGTGTCCTTTTAAAGAGAAAGTAGAATACCAAGTTATACTTTGTAGTCTTGTGAAACTCCTCTGAAAAACCAATATGCTACTTCAGTCTTTGAACAGTTATAAAAAAAAGGTTAACTAAAAATAACAATAATTAGTATTGCACCAATAGGAATAGTTGCTCTTTGTTCAGGCTTTTATTAAAGCCTTGTAATATAAATAATGCTTTCAAACACAAGAATTATTTCATGATCACAGAGGGTTTTCAAGTAAAATGATTCACTACCATCATAGTAAATTCTGATGTTGCTGGAAGATTCTGCATAGGGTGTGTCTGTATTTCTAAGAACCACATCAGATTATTTGCTTACCTGATTTCATATGTGTTTATCTAGATTGATTGCATTAAGAGTGTGGCTGATTGCAGCTACTTTAATTACACTCTGCAAAGTTGTAGTGCTTGCCAGTTAACTACCCCGAGGTAAAAGGCAAGTAAGTAAAGAGTGTGTTTTCTTCAAGACCAGCTCAGTGTGTTTAACCTTTGTACTATATTCAATTGGTAGCATTTCAGTCAATTAGCTTATTGTAAACAGTACCAGAATATTTGATGGTTGCAGGAAAAAAACCAAAACATTACTGTCTACTGCCAACACGCATGCAGTTTAGATGTTTCTGTCTGTTTTTCCTGACAGTATTTAAACATGTTTGTGAAAAAGTGTGGAATAAAATAGTATCTACAGCATATTTAAGTGCCCCTGATGCACATACAGAATCTATTTTAAATAGCTGATATGATAAACCATCCCTCACTTTCAGCATGGATGTTTCTGAAGTACAGGATTATTGACCAGCCTTATAATGCAGGAGAAGCTTTTGGGTTTGTATCTGGTGTTTACCCCAAAAAATATTCACTATTTGTTTACTTAGTGTCTGTTTTTCTCCAGCTTCTTGTCTTCTTTTTTCTTCTTCTGAAGAAAATTGCAAGCCACGATAAGTAAATTGTCAAAATAAGGCATACAACGCAAGAGGACTAACGAAGTCTTTAGAAAAATACTCTCTGGGCTTTGAAATAATATTATATTTCCCTTTTAACAGTGTGATGTCTAGGATAGGTAATTCTACTAATGAAGGAGGACATAGTTTAGGAAATCAGCCATTGTGTGTCTCATTTTTGTTTATTTTGAGGGGAAAAAAAACCCTAACATTGGTTTTCATTTTACTCTCTATAGTTTGTTTCTTAGGATTGTAGGTAATTTCCTGTTGATACAGTTTACTCTCCATAATGCAGCTTAGTTCACATTTCTGTTATATTTCGAGTTTCACTATCAATTTTCTCTGACCTTATTCTATACTTTTCATTCTGTATGTTGCACAGATTATGTAGTTTCAGTATCTGCCAGTCAGAGATGTCCTTACATATTGCATTTGCCAATCAGACATCTCTTAGTTCTCAGATACTTAAATAGGAAGCATCACTATTACATTAAAAATATTTAGATGTTCTCATCATGGTTCCCATGTATGTTTTTTCAAATCAAAATGAAGGGATAAATAGAAAACAGTTGATTTTCCCATTAAAATAGTGAAAGAGGAATCAGGCAAGACACTTAGCCAACCAAATGTGTGAATATGTATTTATCTTTACAGTCATCCCAAAGACAGAATGAGTATGATAAAGTATTTTCTCAGTTTAATGTACCAATGTTCAAAATAGTATTTTTGCAATAGGGTATGTTACATTCTCTAGTTAGGTACTCTATTAAGAAACTTTACAAATTAGTTTCTGAACTAGAGATGAGACATTCTCCTTTGGTGTCAGAATTAGCTAAAGCATCAGAAATTGTATCTGCTTCAAAGGAATTCAGTGACAAGCCTAAATCTGGAATTATGCTGTCTCAGTTACCTGCAAGTTCCTTTAAGTTGTCTTTCAGAACGGACTACATGTGAAGGAGATCTGCAATTGTCACTAAATCTCTAAAGATTTCTTCTTTGAGAGCACTCTTGTTCTGAGACTTGGAAGTTAGAAGGGAAAAAAAAGATAAAGAGGAAACAGAAAACCTCATTCTTAAGTTCTTGTTTCAAATGTAAAATCCTTCAAGCATTGAAGCTGAGGAAACTTATTAACTTAAGCAGATTCTTGTTTTGAAGCAGATTTGCACATCTTTCTGTAAATGTAAAAACTAAATTTCAGATTAACCTAATTTTTCGTTTATCTCCATTGAAGCAACTGCCCTGAAAAAAGTGAATGTCTTGTACCTTCTGGTTTTATATAGAACCTATCATTATCGTTGCAGTCCTGCTAAAGAGAAAATTCCATCTCATTCCTTCATTCTGTAGGCTGTTGTCTGACACAGATTTCAAAACCTCTTCTAGTGCTAAGATCGAAAATTACCGTTCTTCACTTCTCTAAACACCTAGGAGAGCTGAAGGCTCGATGATGTGTTGTGTCCTGGTGTGAGCTAATACTGATCTCGAAAGTGGATGCTCTTCTTACTTAGTATTAACTGTCACCTTCTAGCTAGTTGTCTCCTATGCTTTGGCACTGCCTTATTAATAAGTCAAGTGATTTTAAATGGGCAAGAAGAGAGGAAATGCTGCTGTAATCTTCCCACATGTGTGAGTTTTAAGGCGGAAAACCAGCACAATTAAACAGGAAGTACCTCTCAAATGCCTGTAAACCCTGAGGTTTCAAGCTTGGTTAGGTATTCAGAGCATTTCAACAGACAGTTCTTCATACAAAATTACTATGTCCATCAAAGACCTTCATGTTGTAGAGAATATAGTTCAGATCACTTAACAAAGACGTTGCATTGAAACTGCTTTTTTTTTGATCTAGTTGTCTAGTATAGGAGAGCTGTTTCTTTTCAGCTGTTCAATATATGCAGCAATTATAGGGTGCGGACAGAAAAAGGTTCATTATAACAGTAAATCTTTTCCTCATTGAAGTTCCTGGTGGCTAATAAATCTTTTCATCTGGCATATTTTCAGTTGATATAAATTGTACATAAGCCAAATACAGCCTGGAAATAATCAAATTGCTGTGGTGATTCAAATCTGCTAGTTCAGAGAGCCCTTCCAATGTGAAAAGAGTGGATGTCCCAGAGACTCTCTGGAAAAGAGAGAAAATTCAAGACAAAAGAGAGATCAGAATTATGTCACATAAGTCCTGTGGGATGCTCGGGGGGTTTTTTCCTTATTTAATAACTTTTTGGTGAATTCAAGATATTTCCCGTTTGACAGATGTTTGCATCTGACGTAACACAGAAGGTGTTTTACACAAAAGCATGAATTCCCACAAAATTGAATGCAAAATAACATAAAACCAAAACAACCTGGGGAAAATCTGATTTAGGTTTTCTCTTTTTATTGTATTCCTTCAAAACTGCTTCTTCTGTGTTGTTGTTGCCCAAGGAAAAAGTTTTTATATTTTTTAAGACTAAAAAGTAAAAAGTGGACCTCAAATCATTCACATTCTATCTCTTTTAGGCAGTGTAGTATTATTGCTGAAGGGGTATTTAACTACTGCGAGATGATATTTTAAAAATATTAATATATAGTTTATCAATATTAAATATTCGGAACTCGCACCAC